>CM060951.1:76325319-76338879 GCA_030765055.1 Mantis religiosa
AGAGAAAGAAATTGTTGATTTGCCCTCTTACACTTTACTTTTATCTTCGTATGTTAAAAATGAGAAAGCAATAGATTCATAAACGAGGAGATATATTTTACAGTATTTGAATATGCAATAGGCAGCGATGATTGTTGTTTGCTTGTTAGGAAACTAAGTGGATCCCTGATTCTCTTTAAAGTTTTGAATATATAATCATTAAAATGAAGGTGCCACATAATAACAAGGAATATGATGGATTCAGAACTGATTTCGAACACAGAAAATTCAGCAGAAGCTTTGATGAGTAACCTGAATCCTGGAAAATCAAGGAAAAAGCTTGCTTTTACACATGGATGTTTAATTTCTAGCATTCTAATTTATGGGCCCAAAAAGGAGTAAATGGATACTCAAATGAGAAAAGAAAAATTATGAAGCAACTATCTAGAAAGTACATTATTATCGTAATTTGTTAGTAATATTTTACTAGCTACCACATAAAGTGTATTCTTTAAAACCAATAGTTATTTTAATGCAAATAAGGACATTGGAAAACATTTCAGATACTCGGACAGTAATGGACAAAATTAGAAACTGTAATATTACACAATTCTTTAGGCTTAAAACTATTTTAACTTGCAAGAGTCAGTTGAAAAGTAATAAAAACACATCTAATTCAAACTGTCACTCCTGTGAATAAAAACACCTGGCTAAAAATTATGTAAATCCTTAGATATCTAATCGATAAACATAACCTATAAATCCAATAAAATGTGTTATTCGGGCTTTATGGCCGTGGTCGATTGACTGAAATAGCACTTGACGTTTCACCCGTCTCTACGTTGGGCATCTTCAGAAGTTGTTGACTCAGGCAGGGTTGCTGGAGTGGCGTTTACGTGATTACGTGATTTATTTTCTTATTTATGGCCTGGTGCTGGTACAGATGGCTCGACTTACAGGCTACAATTAGACCGATCGACTAACGAACCGAGGTGCTGGCTGGCTGGCTGTATAAAGCCAGAAGGTGTTTGCTGCGTCTCAACCCTTAGAGGGTTTTACCGCAGGTATGTTTTTCTTTTCAGGGTATAGGCTACAATTACCAATTTTTTTATATTTTACTTTAACTGGGTGTGGCCCCGCCTCCGCCACACCCGGTGGCGATCATCCGAAAGGGATCTACGTAGCCTCCCATACCATGCACAAAGCTACACTAAAGTGATGGCTAGGAGAAGTGGTAATTTTTGTCCGGTACCGCCGAAACAACCCGAGTGTTAGTGGGTGATTACTAAAACGACGCCCGCATACAAGAGAGCATACGGACAGAGTGAGGAATTAGGTAGATACCTATTGCTAGCAGAGGTTTTTCTTGCTCATGCAGAGGAGCTAGGTTTAGGTGTCATTCTAAATGAAATTTGAGGTACCTTACCATAATTGAGGCTTCAGCTGAAGAGGGCGCTGAGTCTGTGTACATTCTTCGGCAAGCTGCCGATGGTCCTTAAAACAAACTAGGGATGGAAAGGAAACGGTGGAATGTACATGTAGGAGCTACATATGCTTTTTATACTTTAGTGCGAGCGCTGAGTACCCTTAGCACTCGTTTTACCTCTTACGTTACTAGAGGAACCTCGGGCCAAATTGCCGAGCCCCTCCCGTCGGAGAGTTGTTCGAATTGGGTTGGACTCGAAGGGGTAGTGTGTTCCCGACACCCACGGGGAATTGGGTACCTCTTGCCAGGCTACGGTCGCCCGGAAGGGGTATAGGGTTGCCTCATAAGCCCCGGGTACTAGCCTACAGAGCTAGTAGAAGGTGTGCTAGATCACTAGGCGGGCCCACCGAGGTTTTTCGGTAGTCTTCCCTGCGGGGTTGATGCGCATAAGTGGCGTATCCACTTCCAGCCCGTCTTGACGTTGACAACGGGAGGGGGGCTTTTTAAGAAATCGGGTATTCCCCTATGGAAAGACCCCCGGAGTTATCCATCGCTCCCGGGTTGAAGGAGGCCAGGGTCCTTGGACTTTAGGCTCTTTGGACTTTTGGGTAGATCCTCTGCACTTAACTTAACTCATCGACATATATAATCTCTTAGACAATTAGCATTCAAACGTCCTCATATATATATATATATATATATATATATATATATATATATAGCTGGACGAGGGACCGTCCACTTAGATCTCCGCCAATCACGTTGTGGCTAGGGCTGCTCTCCCATGTTTGGTCCGGCCGTTTTCCGAGGCTTGATCCCTAACATTCTCCAACACGGAAAACCAAATCTTATTTATCCGTGCTGCTTCAACTTTTTTGTTGAAATTGTATTTGTGTTTGTACATCTCGATGGCCTCACGGTAAATCCTGGAATATTACTGGGCTGTGTTATCTAGAAACTCAGGGTCATTAAACTTGATGTCGTGTTCTACCAACATAGCATGTTCAGCCACTGCTGATTTGTCAGTCTCTCCCCGATGGCAGTTGTTTAAATGCTCCTTGATTCGGGTGCGTGTGCTACGCTTTGTTGGTGTCGATGTACACTTTCCCGTAACTGCATGGTATACGGTAAACCCCAAAAGCATGTAAGGCATGAAAGCCTAAGCATGTACATAAGCTATAAATGTCCACTGTCAATCCAAATATAAGCGCTTACATTCGACTGTTGTAGTAATAACTACGTATATATCAAAACAAACATCAAGGTTTCTGCCCGAAGAGCTGAATCAAATTAAACAAGCCGACAAACACTGTATTAAGCGAGTTTAGTGGAACAGTAATTCGTGCTTTGTCCACGTTGTAATTGCAAGTCAAACTGCCTCTATGCTCTGCTAACCCAACATGCTAATTTTCAAATCCAGAGAACCCGGGTTCGATTTCCGGTTGGAAAGAGCGAACTTTTCTTTGGTCAGAATTATTCCCTATCCTCTTTGGGGTGCAGAAGTATAAAAAGGAGTATCCGTGTGTATGTATGTGTGTGTGTGTGAATTTAAAGTTGAAGAGGTAATTTAATATCCGTAAACTAATTTCCAGATTTATGTTTAAATTGAATTTTAAAGATAAACGAGGAAGTAGAATAAATAACAGGAATTTGTATAGTAATATTTATTTCGTAACATAAAGGTACTGAGCTTCAAAATCTCAAAAGGGAAGTTTTTAAAATAGACCTTGAATTAAATAAAATGAAATGTACGAGCATGTTGTTATAATTATGTTATATATAAATGATAAACAGTTTAATGTGCACGGCGAAAGCGAAATCCAACAATAGTTTTCCGTTTTTAAAGAGGAAAAGTAAAATAATCTTCGAAAGAGAAGCTATTGTGAGTTAATACACGTACCCATGTTCGAACCATGCAGAAGAATGCTCAAAAGATTAACATAGTAAGAGGTGGAGAAGAGGAAAATTTCCATGACTTTAAAATTAAATTTAGATAGGAAAGACTCCAAATGTAAATTATAAATCTTCCATGAAATAAGAATCGTCGAGTGAACTTGTCATATTTCGTAAGAGAACAATGATTTTAATAACTCCCCGCATTAAACAAAAGCATTTATAAAGATGAATTTGTTAAGAAAGTTAATAGGAATGATTTCTGGAGCATGTTGTAAAATACTGTCAAAGTATTACAGCAAATGAACACGACGTGCCCACCTCAATAGCGTAGATGGTAGCGTTCCTGCCTTGCGTTCAGGAGGTCCCGATTTCGAATCTCGGTCAGGACGAGTTAATGTTTTTTTTTCCGGATAAGGATTTTTCCAAGGTTTTTCCTTATCCTGAAAGACAAATGTCGGGTAACTCTAAGCTCCATGGACCCCAGACTCATTCTGAGATTCGTATCAACCATTTCATTCATCGTCCGATATGACTTAACGTAGGAGGACGTAAATTACAAAAAAGGAACACGAAAAAATAAAGGGATGTTTTTATAATATTTTGCTACTAAAAATAAAATTGTCGCAAATATTGAATGGTTAAAGGGAGCACAAGTTTGAATTCATTTATTTATTTAGAACATTTAATTAATCATTGTTAATAAACAAGCTGGCCCACCTCGGTAGCGTAGATAGTATCTATCGTGTCTGCCTCACGTTCAAGAGATCCCGAATTCGAATCTCGGTTAGGGGGAGTTACCTGATTCAGCTTTTACCGGGGTGTTCCCTTATCCTGATAGACGAATGTAACTCTAAGCTCAATGGACCCCGGGTCCACCTCGGTAACGTAGATGGTAGCGTGTCTGCCTCACGTTCAAGAGATCCCGAATTCGAATCTCGGTTAGGGTGAGTTACCTGATTCAGCCTTTACCGGGGTGTTCCCTTATCCTGATAGACGAATGTAACTCTAAGCTCAATGGACCCCGGGTCCACCTCGGTAACGTAGATGGTAGCGTGTCTGCCTCACGTTAAAGAGATCCCGAGTTCGAATCTCGGTCAGGGTGAGTTACATGGATAAGATTTTTTCCTGGGTTTTCCCTTATCCTGATAGACGAATGTCGGGTAACTCTAAGCTCCATGGACCCCAGACTCATTTGAGCATCATTTCACCCGTTTCATTCATCGTCCGATATGACTTAACGTTGGAGGACGTAAATAACAAAAATATAATAAACAACAAGCTGAAAACAACTTACTTAAATCTTTGTAAAACATGCCTGAACCACAACATGGCGCCACATGAGCCTAAGAACCATTAGCCGAAGCTACACAAAATTATTACATAGAGTCTTTAATAAATTGTACTTAAAAGTAATGCAAACATTGACTCAGTCAACGAGAGAAAATCGTTGTCACGATTGTTCAGAGGTGAAGCTGCCTAAATGACCCAAGATGTTAAAGATGGCATATAAGGAAATACAAGTCACATCTGCTACAACCTAGTAAAGTCTACTTTATCTTATTTCATGTAACGTGAACTCCATGGTGTCAAGGAAAACAATGAACCCTGTGAGACTGCCCAGAAGTCACCGGTATTACTGTAGCAACTAAATCCGGCGGTTTTCAGTCCCTTATGGTTTAGAACACAGACCTGTCATTGTGTCTCGCTCTTTCTTCCATTCTGCCTCCCATAGCCCCTCCCCCTCTTCTTTCGGCTCACCTACTACTTCTGTCTTCCTTTACTATCCTCGCCCATTCCATTGCCCTGTTACGCCCTGTCGTCCTATCGCGATTTCTCTTTGACTGCAGCTGAACAATAAAACATTTTATTTTTTCTAGACAGTAAAGTTAAAGCATATAAAATGTACACTGATATACAAATTCTTACCTGTTCTTAATTCTTTTACTTCCATCGATTACAGATATATTTTTTTTTTTTTCACCTGGATGTTCCTATAATAATAATAATAATAATAATAATAATAATAATAATAATAATAATAATAATAATAATAATAATAATAATAATAATAATAATAATAATAATAATAATAATAATAATAATAATAATAATAATAATAATAATAATAATAATAATAATAATAATAATAATAATAATAATAATAATAATAATAATAATAATAATAATAATAATAATAATAATAATAATAATAATAATAATAATAATAATAATAATAATAATAATAATAATAATAATAATAATAATAATAATAATAATAATAATAATAATAATAATAATAATAATAATAATAATAATAATAATAATAATAATAATAATAATAATAATAATAATAATAATAATAATAATAATAATAATAATAATAATAATAATAATAATAATAATAATAATAATAATAATAATAATAATAATAATAATAATAATAATAATAATAATAATAATAATAATAATAATAATAATAATAATAATAATAATAATAATAACGAAATTCATGTGTTCATTTGTAACAATTGTGTAAAAGAAAAATCTTCACAAAAATATTTATTTTGACTTTCTGGGTTTGTAGAATTAAAAGTCTAATTTACAGGCATTTGAAACGCTCTTTATTGCAGTAAACAGTAACTTTGTACATCCCTTACAGCAGCAAAAATGACGTGGCATACAAACAGCAGTCTTCAAGTTTGTCTCCTAATCATCTGCACGTAAACAAACAAAAGAATTTACCGCGGCACATTTCAATAATCCTCACACACTCTCACACAACTGCACAACTGCAACTCAACTAGCAACTGACTCCGCTCTGACAGCTGCGGCGTTTTTATACCTCCTATCATTGATCTAGATTGCAGTCGATCGTTCGGAAACAATTGCGATGCACGGAACTATCTCTGTCTCTTTCTCTCTCGCAAACGTCTAGCTCTGCGCCCACGCGCCGGCTGCGGCTTTGGGCAGTGAAACAACAATGCCTCGGCGACATTAAGCTTCGCTTCCTAATCTCCCAATTCTCATAAAATTCAGTAATAATTAAGACTTTTGGATTGATTTAGCGCTTTGTTTGAACCATTCCCTTTGGAAAAGGTAATTAAGATGCCATAACGCCTTCTCTAAAAGTGGTGGCTTTATAAGTAAAGTCGATTTTTTTATTTTGCTGTTTAGGAAAATTTATTGGGTTTCTTTGGTTTGGCAATGCTATTTACAGGATGCCATGGCTAGACTTGCGTACACTGCGAGCATGTATCAGACTTTAGTTGATAATAAACAATCACAAAACAAGTTTGAACTTAGAGACCTTCTGAAACACTACTGGAAACAGGATTTTATAGCCGCTGCCGCAGCTCGAAGAACCTTATGGAAGACCTAAAGTATGGAATATTGAGGATACACGCCAAGTTTTACGAGAAAATCGGCAAAAGGGTACCCTAGATTTCCAGAACAACTTGGTGTATTTAAAGATACCATACATCGTCACATTGAGATACTTGGAAAGTCATATAGAAGCTGTAGACCTGTACTTCATGAACTGACAACTCAACAGCTAAACGTAGAGTGGATATCTGTCGTCAGCTTCTCAGTAATCCAATGGATAATATATATCATATAAACTCGAGGGTATCTACCACGGCAGATTCTCACAGAGTGAAGACTGACCCCCCCCCCCCGGACGACCAGGGAGTTTACGAGCTGTCCCGAAAGGGCGCCCGGCGCCGTGGTGCTTTCCATAGGGCAAGATCTAGAGACTAACAAGCCCCACCCCCATCTGGCCCTGTGGATGCAAGACGGGATGGAAGTGGATACGCCACTTACGCGCGTCAACTCAAAATGGGAACGCTACCGATATGACCTCGGTGGGGCCGCCTGGTGATCTAGCACACCTCTACTAGCTATGCTGGCTAGTACGCGGGAATATTAATGGCTTCCCTCAACCCCGTCCGGAGACGTACCCGATCTCCCACGGGTATCGGGAACCACTGCCCCCTCGAGTCCAACCCAATCCGAACAACTCCCAATCAAGGAAGGACTCGGCAGTTCGGCCCGAGGTTCCTATAGTAACGTCAGAGGTACCACGAGTGCTATGGGTCCGCAGCGCCCGCACTACGGTAGCTGAAGGGGACGGACCCCCTCCCCTACGGTATTCCATGGATAATAGATTTGTCAGGAGAATAGGCACTTGTGATGAAAAATGGGTATATTATCGAAACCCTGATATCTCGAAACAGTGGTTTGATTCCCGCCAACCCGCCAAAGTCATTGTTAAACAAATCAGTTCGGTCCCAAAGTAATGTTGTTTGTCTGGTGGAGTTTTGTAGGTGTGATTCACTGGGAGTTTCTTCCAAACGAGCGGATGATTGATGCGGAGGTTTATTCTCAATAAGTGTAACGAGTTTATGAAATTTAGAGACGGAAATACCCAGCATTAATTAACCGAAACAGAGTTCTATTACAACACGACAATGCAACAGCCCATACTGCACTAACAACCATGGAAGTGATTCAGGAATTGGGAGGAATCGAATTGCTACCACACCCAGCATACAACCCTGACCTCATATCATCAGATTATTGTCGCGAAGTCGTTATCTACAATAGCGCGGCTAGCGTACACAAAGAGCCGGCAAATAAAGATAGCGCAGATAAAGAACTTGCCGGCGCAGATTAAGTTACGCTTCTGGAAGGTTCGGATTTCGTCATTCTATGTCTTGTTATTCCAGAAACATCTAGTGGTTGTAGAAATCTCTCGAAGTTATGAATGAGGTATATAAGAGATTGTGACACGCCAACGGATAGTTGTAAAACAAGAGTGAGTCGTAAGAAGTAAACACAGAGAGGATTTAATAGCTGTAGAGTGTTGTACCGAGAGCTGATGTAATCAGAACGCTGTTTGGTCATCGACCTTGGAAGATTGTGTGTATATGTCGTAATGCTGTTACGTGAGAATTGATAAGAGTGTATTTCCACGAAAATAAAGAACATTTGGAATATCTGCAACTCGGACTTTTAATTTTACGAACCCACAAACTCACATTATCATCTTTTTCGATCCATGGCCCATTCTCTATGTGGAAGAAGTTTTGACATTGAAGGAGTGCAAGTGGATATCAACCGATTCTTCGCATCAAAAACCAGAGCTTGGTACCATAGTGGGATAATAAAACTTGCTGGACGATGGCTAAAAACCATAGAATCTAATAGTCTATACTTATAAAATTAGTTAATTGCTTGTCAGAACACACTTCAAATAATTGTTTTTCTTGAAAAACGACTTTACTTATGAGACAGTGTATTTTATATGTAGCTTCATAAGTCGGTTGGGTCAATCTAGAGAGAATAAATAATAGATTTAAGCAAACAAGCAAATAAATTAACAAGTATCTTTTGTTAAAATGTATTTTGGACCTTGTTTTTTTTTTTCCTTCATTTATATCCCAATTTAACTGCAATGGTCATAATGACAGCCTTTTGCTTTTGGAACAAGGTTTTCTTTAGATTTTTATACATTAAATCACACACACATGCACACACACAAAAAACACACATCCACGCTCACAGTCATAGGAGAATAGGGAAATCTTAGCTAACTTCCAGTTGGGAATCGAACCAGCAATCCCTCGCACAGCAAACACGACGTTTAACGGTTCATAATCTCCTTAACATCGGCTGTTTAACATATCCAAAGTAACCATAAAATTGTCAGTAAGGTTTTAGTAATGTTTAGATCAATTTAGGTAAGTAATTTAAAAGCAATTTTCAATTTATAACCCTTAATTGTAATTTTCATTTAACTTCGGTGACGTGAGTGAAAGACTATCGTAGCCTAAATTAACAACTTCTGATTAGATATCCATATGCATGTTTCTAGAAAAACAGCGTTAAAATTAAATTATTAATATTTTTATTTAAAATAAAAAGCGCTAATTTACATGTAGCAGTTCTTAGCAAATGTATTATGAGTAAAATAAGGTATACATAAAAATACCTTTGTGTACAAACATATTATGAAAACTTAAGACAAATAAAAATGATGTATAGAAAAATCATGCCACAAACTTAATGCCAAAATAACCTTTTCGTGTATCATTCTTCTACTTTTTAAGCTATTGCCAGCGGAAGATGAAGATAAATAAAATAGATCGAATAATTGTAAATTGATGTAGAATATATAATTATCTAATTATTTATCTCATGCCACATAAATTTATAACCCGTTTGATTTTTCACTCTGGGTAGCAAAAGTTTTGAGCCAAAGAGCTTCGTCATTTACGTCCATCATAAAAGAAAGCATCCGGCCAATGATGCCACAACTTTTGATCTGAAATTACATTGTTGGGTTATTTGGTGGATTAAATGCTTTGCTAATTAGCTTCTATTTGACAGGAAATTAAAATTAAATTAATAATTGCACATTAATAATCCTTTGCTAATTATTATTAAACGAATTACAACGATGCTGCACTTTAAAGTTAATGCTGACATGCCAATATTTCATATCCCTACAATGTTTTCGATATGTGGTATCTTGCAAAAAGGTATAGCAACACGTTTACTGAATCTTAAAGTGCCGTTATTTATATAAGGTAGAATATTTCTAAAATAATTAAATCGAAATTGACTATTTTGTAATTAGATACTATCAATAGCACAAGTATAGTAATTTATAAATAGTCTTTTTTGTAATTTATTTCATATCTGACAATGAATTGAATGGGTGAAATGATGCTCAAATGAACCCGGGGTCCATAGAGCTTAGAGTTACCCGACATTCGTCTTTCAGTGTAAGGGTAAACCATGGAAAAAAACCTTATCCAGGTAACTCACCCTGACCGAGATTCGAACTTGGGACCTCTTGAACGTGATCCAGATACGCTACCACCACGCTACCGAGGCGGGCTATAAATAGTTACAGAGGAGAAAAAATAGAAAACTATGCATGCAAATAATAATTAATTGTTAAATAAATATTTATGGATTTTTATATTAATCCCACTTTGCAATCGAAAGTGTGGTTTGTCACACACAAACACACGCGCGCGAGCGCGCATGCACACACAAAGAGCTCGTACTCATAACAAAATGCTAAACGAGGTCTTGTAACATATACACTTCCATTACGTAGGGCCGGATATTGAAGCACTGGGGTTCTCTGCAGACGTTTTCTGTGGTGTCTCGAGCAGATAACGTGTATCATCCTGACAACTCAGCATCCTTTGACGAAGCGAATATTCTCTAAACATATTATCTTGCCTGTTGGCAAAATCATTTCCTTTCACGAGTTTTTAAACTCTCTCCTTTAAAGGTTATTTGCTAAAAATGCACAGAATTTGTGTTTTGGTAATATAAATTATTTTTAATTAACTAAATGTGTTTGTTTTAGAACAATTCATTTGTAAAAGTCAACTCAATATTGAACAAATGTTTAAAATAAAGTGTTCTGATAGCAAAATAATTATAATTAACTTTAAAAACACGTTCCTTTCCTTCTATTAATTTAAACTACCAGTTAACTGAAGCTATAAATGGAAAGATATGCTTTTTAGTAGGCAATGTCAACTTAAATCTTATTTTCTTAAAAATATATATGTTTGTATTTTTTCATATTCAAAATTCTTCCAGAATGCAACATTTTACTAATGAATTTAAAAAATTTTGTAATTCCTCTCAAAAGTATATTAAAGAAAATATTTTTTGAAATATTGTTCCAAGTTTATGAAATAGAATAAAGAATTCTGAGAAATCAAATGTAATATTTTTCTATAATAGCAGGTAGCTATCAATATAAAAATCCTATATATCAGCTCATTTAGTTAGTTAATTTCCTGTAAGAACTGAAATTTTTATGTGAATGTACATAAAATGCGATACAGGATTATTATTAGAAGAAAGGATTTAAAAAAATTAATGCAAAAATTATTATGTAAGTTAGAATTTTTTAAAAATTAGATTATTATTTAAGTAGATAGCATAAATTTCAGTAAGGTACCTTGGAGCTGTGAATTTTCCAAACTTCACAGATGCATTACCTTAAACTTTCGTACCTATATACTACCAAACAGATCACAGTGAAGCAAATAAACTACTGTGTAGATATCAAGAGAATACAAAAGGATGGAATACCAAAAATAGTTCGAAAATGGTTTGCATCTCGGAGAAAAATAAGGGGTAGACTCAGAAATATTTGGATGCAGGAAAAAGAAGAGGATGGAAGTACGAAGTCTGAAACACGAAAAATGAAAGGCAGACGAGTGGAGAAGAAAAATGAAACTTATTTTTGAATGATATTGTATAGTAATTTTCAACCATGGCATTGGCAATTTTGCATAACTTTTTTGAGAAAACAGGGTTGTTGGGTGCTGGCTAGTAAAATTCGTTTTAACATAACGTAACAATCAAATGCATAAACTATTGAGATATACACAGATATTGTGTGAGTCAGCCATCTGCTTCCTAATGAATACTAAACAATTTGGCTTATTCATTTGTATGGATTGAGTTACGAATAGAATTTCCCGTAGCATTCTTTCAGAGATTTGTTTCAATACATTTTCTCAATATTGAATAGGGGGCCATCTACTTTACAATAAACCTGGTCCGCCTGCCTCGGTAGCGTAGATGGTAGCGTGTCTGCCTCACGTTCAAGAAGTCCCGAGTTCGAATCTCGGTCAAGGTGAATTATCTGGATAATGTTTTTCCGGGATTTTCCCTTATCCGGATAACTCTAAGGATAACTCTGTGGACCCCGGTCTCATTTGAGCATCATTTCACCCACTTCATTCATCGTTCGATAGGACTTGACGTTGGAGGAGTAAATTACACAAAAAGGACCTGGACCAGAGATATATTTACACTTGAGTTCAGGAACCATGGATTGCTTCTTACAGTTATCTACTTCAGTACAAATTAATTTTGGTTATAAGTTTAATGGTGAATAACACAATATGCAAAAGAAAAAGAAAAGCACAGCCTTTTAGTACATTCTAACTGCAATAATATTTATCATTTTGAAGTATGGAATAACCTTTAAATTAACCTATATATCATTTTAGGTAAAAATAGTATATTATCTGTAAATAATAGTTGATTACTATAGACTGTTATTTGTGGGTAAGACAGGAATGCAAATAAAATAAATATAAGTAAAGGTCTTCAAATTCCGTTGGTGTAAATAATTTTGTATAGCTAACCTTTGTGCATAGTGTTTCATAAAATGTTCTTTAAAATAAATTAGTGTCAACTCAGTTTAATGGATAATACCTACTATAAATAATGGGTTTGATATACTTATATCTCAAAAGTAGAAAACCTTTAGACCTTATCTATCGAATATTTGCTGGAAATGTGTTTTGATCTGATATGTCACTTATGCATAGCTATCGGTGACTATGATATTTGCATTTAAATGGAAAACAACTGATACAGACAACCTACATTCGGACTTCCACCATTGAAGAAAGCCATTCTGCAGCGTGTTGCATTACAATTTAATCCAGGTATAACCTGTCACTCTGTAAACAGAATGTTCATCACTGCCAGTATGAATCTCTTGATGTGGCCAGTAATCCATTGAAAAAAGGTAAATAATGCATGTTGAAGAGACATTAAATTTAAATATAAAAAGCCCAGATTAAGTTCTTCATCTGACTATGTGATACTGAAATTTAAAACGCCAGCTATTTTTATAATGCACTCTTTCATTAAAACAGCAGAGAAATTTTGTTAAAAGACTCAGTATTAGGTGTCAGAAGTTTCATTGAGATACCTATAAGTGTTATAACGAAATTAGGAATTTCATAAGAATAGGTGCTAATTTTGTATTATTAGTCCGCTAAAAGATAGTCCGTATAATAGAAAATCTAAGTATATTTTTACTTTGTTCTTTGTGCAAACGTATTTCATCAACAAACATATTAGGTGAAAACTATCACAAAGAGATCAGGGTGAGTGCAACGTTGCCAGATTGGTTACATACACACTACATATATTCTATTCATATAGAGTACTTGCTGATTTTCCCTCTGATCATCGTCTCACTATTCCGATATTGCTGATAATGTAGCTTCTCTTAGTACGGGGACGTGTCTTTGCTCAGATGCAAATGCTCCGTAGTAATTTCATTTGTGATGTAAAATGTAGCCTATTCTGATATATCCTTTTAAAAAGTTCATGATACTGTAAAAGTCCATGATAGCAATAATGCAAGATGTAAGAGAAAATCTAAGTATTCAATCATTACATTATAGAGTAAAAGA
>CM060951.1:76339879-76399879 GCA_030765055.1 Mantis religiosa
GGATGGAAAGAAAACACTACTCGACTAAAAGGAAGAAATGTATGCCGAGTTTCTTTAAGTGTTTTGTAAGACCATACGCTGTTTCACATAACATGCTGGTGAGATATTGCTGTTTATTGGAGAAATTTAATTCTCGTACATCTAATGTTACATACACCATTATGTCATAGATTGTGTGCCGTACTAGCTTTCACATCTTTTTAACGTTATTCAAAATACATTTTTCGGGCTAGTCTTCTTCTCCCATTCCTGAATGTTCTTTTTATACATCTTTTGTGTCTCATAGATTTGTATTTATTGCTTCATGTGTGCAGTATCAACAAATAGCTTTTTTTCAAGAAGTATAATTTTATATTGCATTTTATAGTTACAGATTCTTTATCAAAAGTCGAATACAACTTTTAATGTTCTATAAATTGATCATCGCGTTTGCATTATACAAATCATACATACCTCCAACAAGATAAGTACCAGTGACATGAGGAATACCAAATTGATTTCTTCAAATAATATAATACGAGAATGGTTGCACTTTTTCATCCAGAAACTCTTGATCCGTATGGAATATTTGGGAATTTTGCCAAGCGACTATTAAGATCGTGTCTAGAACATGTCTTATGGTGTTTAAAACTTCTCGGCGTGTGATTAAGTAAACTACTGAACTGTTAATTTGGCTACTTCTGCATCAGGCTGACTATTTCAAAGAAATTACTGAAACATTGGTTGTAGTGAACAACTGAATGCATTTTATTCCTTTTGGAGCATCTCAACTCAAACAATGCAACCCTAAAGTATGAATTGAATTTATTTATACAACTTGTCATTTACAATATTTTCATCTCAAATACATACATATTTCTTATTCTACTTGTTTAAATGTTTAGTGCCGTTTTCTTTATTAACCTTGCTACATGCCTTCTAGTATTGCTGAGTAGCATAGTCACCCTTCTATCATCTATTCTAGTTTGCTGTTTCCCCTTGTTTTCCCAGCATGTTTTCTTTTCACTCTTTACTTTTCTCATTCATTTCTCTTTAGTTTTCCAAAACAGGTTCACTGTATTTTTAACTCTACTTTCATTTTTCCCCATAACCATTTTTATAGCTATTAGCTCGCTTTGCATCTTTTCCCATTTCTTGTCCCATTCTTCCTGTCTCCATGCTGCTGGCTCTATACACTCTATCAGAATATGAACTGTACTTACTGTTTCTCCACATAATTCGCATATTTCTATCCTGCTACTTCTTAGTCCCCTTAAGAACATTGACCCAGTTCTAATCCAAGACTAAAGTAGCAACGATCGAAACGTAATGTTTATGTAGAATCACTGTTGAAGGTTTGTAAAGATTCTTTATTGTATAGTGAACAGAGCTTCACTAATCGTCCTTGACCTAAATTACAGTTATTTAAATGATGTGTCTTGGTTAATTACTGGTCCAAGTACGCTTTATGTTCTATATATGTTTGTGGTTTCGGATGTATTTTATTATTGCTAGAACTATTGATGGAGAATTGCTTGAAACAATCACACTTATAATTCAGCGTGATGCAGTTATCAGACTAAGAATTAAGCGTTTAAGTCATCTTATAATGCATGAGAAGCTGTATAACTATGATATTTGATTGCTGAATAGCTTTGTCATCAGCGTATAAGGCAGTTTGTTTATAGTTTGTTGTAGGCATATCAGAAGCGTCCACTTGAGCATTATTCGACCAATGACAGCCTTGCGGATTGCTTATGATTATGCCTATCTATGCCTATGTTTTATGACTCTGTGTCCGTCTTGCGACTACGTTTGATAGATTATCGTTGCCTGTGACCTTGGTTGTATGAGTACGTGCGTGTCTGTATGGTATCAACCACGTCACCTCTGTTTACGATAGCAGGTTGAGTATAACGCCGTCATTATTAAACCGTTGTATGGTGTTTTTGGCTAAACTGCCGGACCCTAGTCATTAGAAACATATTTATTCCTCAAAAAATTACAGTTTGGAGATAACAGGATTTGACATAATAGAAATCTTCTAGATTATTGTACCTGCATTTCACCTTAACAACAGCCCGCCTCAGTAGCGTGGTGGTAGCATGTCTGCCTCACGTTCAAGAGGTCCCAAGTTCGAATCTCGGTCAGGGTAAGTTACTTGGATAAGGTTTATTCCGGGGTTTTCCCTTATCCTGAAAGACGAATGTCGGGTAACTCTAAGCTCTGTGGACTCTGGTTCATTTGAACATCATTTCATCCATTCCACTCATGTCCGATATGATTTAACGTTGGAGGACGTAAATTACAACAAAAAAACATCAACAACTAAGTTAAGTAATACAATAGAAGCGATAATTGAGATTCCAATGTATACCCTTGCTGTACTTGTTCACTGTGAAATTATTATCATTCTAGTTGCTGGAATATTATGTCAGTATAGTACTACATGTGAAAACGAGTTAATATGTTCTTTCTTAGTCCACCTGAAACAAGACTAGTGCTTTTTATAGATACACGTGATCGTTACGTTGTTTATAAGCACTATAAGGCTCCATTATTTCAGCGTTTGATATACATTTTATTTTCGTAAGTTCCTGTAATAATTAAGCTTTATATCCTTGAACCTTTTAGAGAAAATCTCTACTGAACCGTGAAAGTACCAAACAAAATTCCCTGGTAATTGTGGGATTAAGGAAGTTGAGAGAGGTGAAAGCTTCCTTCAACACGTATAAATGAATAAGAAACGGAGTGATAGATAATAATATAGAACATTATTCTTTAGTGAATATTTCATAAAAGTATCTTAAGTCATATACACATCTTTATTTAAATATTTAATATACTTAATATGGTCAAAAGTTCAATTTAATAACTAATGTTACACTTGTAGAGTTCACTATTATCATCGGCAGACTACACTGGTAAACAGGAACACGCTCATGAATACCTGCTGTAGAAGAGGCGCGTACTTAATGGTGGTTCTATAATAATTTGCAAGATATCGATTTAAGCGCAGCCAGATGTCGAGACATCTCTTTCCGCAGTGGCATATAATCTCCTGCATTTTGGATCAAGCAGACGACAAAAGGGCTACGTAGGATGCGGATCAGATATCCTCCTTTTGCAAATAGCAAGCCGTGTATTGCAAGGGGAAAATGTTACCAATGAAAGGGAGAGAAACCAAATTGAATAGGAGTATTGAATTGAAGAACGAGATTGCTCCGATAATGTTCAAATGAAAAAAGATGAAAAGAAAAATATAATAAGGAAAAGAAGATTAAAATATACTTCTGGTACCCATCAGCTTCCACCTGTCACTCGTCAAATTTTATTTGTAACACTTCAAAGTCAAAACTATTGAATAAGCTCAGAAGATTATTATTGCTATTTTCATCTTCATCTTCATTAACATCTTCAGAAATCTACTAATATTATAGCGAGAATCTAAATATATATTTTTTGACACGTTGGCGCTTCCCTAAGTGAAAAGTTAATGGCTTTTTGGGGATGATGTAGCTGTGGGGCTAGTAGCTATTAAATACAAAAGTGAAGAAAAAGAGGTTGGAATATGGCGGCTAAGCATACAACTCTCTCAAGCGTAAAATGTTAATATGAGATGCAGAGACGTCTGCAGTGGTCCCAAAACAGCAGTGAGTGAAATGTAAATGTTCAGTAATTAGTACATTTTCATTTACCTACACTGCCAAGTGCCTTTGCCTAACCCGTAAAAAGGGTAATTCGCTACGTAATTCTGCATTCACTTTAATTGGTTACATCAAGCTGAAAATATATGGTTCATTCAAAACTTAGTGGCACCATACCTGCATTTGGCACTGTCAGCTGATAACAATGAAAAATGAAAGCGTCTAATGTTTGTTAGCTGTGAGTTTGAAGACAATTTTATTTAATAAGACATTTTAGTAAGTTTAATTGTAGGTTGTTATCTTTAGTGCTCTAAATATATTTAGTAAAATAAAGATGCTTCATTAAAATTCATGTTGCAAGAGGTATCAATGCTCGACAATGCCATACGGAATTACTGGAAACTTGTAGTAGACAGGCTTTATCATATCGTACCGTGGCTAGGTGGGAAATGCATTTCGTAGAGGAAGGGAAGACGTTCATCAAAAACGTGGAGCTTGCAGACCGCAATCAGCAAGTGATGATGTGTACGTGAATGCTCTTAGAGCATTGCTGTAAGAACATCGTTGTTATACTTGTATTGAACTAGCAAGAGAAGTTCGAGTTGCTGCTGGTACAATTCTCCACATACTTAAAAAGTTAAAGATGAGGAAAGTCTGCGTTCGGTGAGTTTTACAAGTCTTACAGAGGAAACTATGTGGCAAAGGATGGAAGCAACGAGATTATGTCCGCCTTGGTAGCGTGGTGGTAGCATGTCTGCCTCATGTTCAAGAGGTCCCGAGTTCGAAGCAGTACGCGGAGGGATACATGTTAGCAATCAAGGTTATTCAAAAGAAACCTTAAATGGTGCAGCTGGGCATTAATATCCGCTCCTGGAGACATAAGACCCTATGTAAGTAGGGAACCCGATCTATTCCTCGGTAACTAATCAAACCACACGTTACCTAATCCCTCTATTTCGAGTTCCAGATAAATGTCATATGTATTACATGATTTCTCTTGGCATGTTATGTATTTTCTACTTTAGCTACTTTTTCGATTGTTTGCTCCTTTTCTTGTCATTTACGTCATTATTTGGTCATTTTCTTGCATCTATACTTTATATACAGTCTTAGCCTATTGGAATTCACATTACAAATACGAGGGCTCTTCAATAAGTAATAATCACAATTTGTTATGACAACGTACCTTTACTCATCCTCATAATTTTGGTGGTCCTTCTCAAAATAGTCTCCCCTGAATGGGATGCACTTGTCCCAGCGTTTCTGCAAGTCTCAGAGACATGCTGGAAACCATTTTTGAGAGATCCTTCAAAATCGCCTCCACAGCCTTCACCACTGCTTCTGATGATGGATAATGCCTCCCACGAAGGCGTTTCTTCAAGTTAGGGAATAGAAAAGAGTCACATGAGATAAATCCGGACTATAGGGAGGGTGAGGAATGCAATTCACGTTGATTTTTGCAAGATATTTGGCAACAACATTGGCAATATGCGGCTGCGTATTATCGTGGTGCAGCATCCAGCCTGCTTCACGTAAATGTGGTCCTTTGCGCCTGATATGGACTTGCAATTATTTCAGGACATCCCTGTAGTATTGTCTAGTTACTGATATGTGTGCAGTACAACATGGTGATAAACCATTCCATGAATACCAAAGAATGAGAAGACCATAACTTTCCCAGCAGAAGCAACCACTTTTGCTTATTTGGGGGTTGGAGATGAAAGAGATTTCCACACTGAGCTTTGCTGTTTGCTCTAAGGATCAAAATGATGTAGCCAAGTTTCATCAGCAGTTATCACGTTTGAGAGAAACTCTGGATCTTGCTCTAACATCAACTTTAACTGCATGTTACCTCCATTGCAGCGGTAGGCGATTCTCAACATGTCTGAACTTGTCTGGTTCTCACAGGCGGGAACCACGAGTACCAACAAAGAAACTACTACGACGTGTTTGTTTCACATTAAGCTAACAGAATATAATGAGATTTAATTTTAGTGCGAAAAATTATGACCGTAAAGAAACTATGATCATTCTTTATTGGACAGCCCTCTTATTTTTCACCTACCAAAGTTTCACTATTTAATTGATAAATAAGGGAAACTAAATATTATTTATTCATATTGTTGTAAGAAAGGGATTCAGATCTATTGGGTAATCTCAAAAGGATTGCTTGCGTGTGGAAGAGAGCAGGTATAATTACAATTAGTGGTGAATTTTGCATAATGTAAACAACCAAAAGAATTAATGCCATAGATCATGGCATACATTAAAATACATACATGCATTGTAATATCTTTTCGAAAAACTGTTGTCTTAATTTTCTTTTCAGGTATTTTTAAAAAATATATATAAAAGCACATACTTTAAATGAATTGCTAAATAAGCTCGTCATTGTTATTACGATTGTTCTGTTTCATAGCAATTATCTTTACGTATAAATTAAATTATAGCTTTTTTATTTTATTTTATGTTCCATTTATATCCCGCCTTTAACTGCGATGGTCATGTTGGCGGCCGTTCCCCTGTAGAATATATCGCCTAATGGCGAAGGTTTTAACTCGTAGTCGTTGGGTTTTAATCATTAAATCACGCACACATTCACACTCTCATGCTTCCACACTTAGCGGAAGATGGGGGAATCATCTTGGTTGAAGAAAAAGCTCCACCCCAGTTGGAATCGTACCCGTGACCCCTCGCACGGCATGCAAGTGCTCCAACGACCGAGCAATGGGGCCAGCCAATTATAGCTTTATGCCGGAGCCTGTTGATAACTAAAATGATGTGTCTCGATTACAACTGTCATAAAAGACCACTAAGTTTTTAATATAAATAAGGATTGAGTAATAAAGACAGCATCAAAGTTGTGTTCCCCGATGCAAAAATATTAAAAGGAAGAAGTACTTTAAGCGGCAGAAAGCTACAATCTGCAAGACCAAACATTGACAAAGGAATTTGTCAACAGAGATAGTTTACACTTACGAGTAGGTCGATATGCGAGGTTCGACATACGACTAGTAAAGCCATGAAAATGTTGGGAGGGTGGGATTTTTCAGCGTAGCTTTAAATGGAGCGGAAACTGCGGAAGATTATTGTCCTTCCTGGGCATGGCATAGAGATACACAATGGCCAGCATCTGAAAAGTAGATATGGGAACGACTACCAAGCTCGCCCTTCCAAAACAAAAATAAGCCGTGCAACCTAAAACAAAACAGTATCATACGAAGCAGAAATGGAATGAGCTATGCACCATATTTCTTCCGTTTCTATCCGCTTATATCACTGCAAGTTCAAACTGCAGTGGAATACTTAACTATGAGTTTTAGGTGGAGAAAACCTGCTGATTAATAGCAATTTCCAAGACTTTGCTTTCCATTAATTTACTAAGTAAACTATATCAGGTCTGCTAATACATTCTGATAAGTTGTTTAAATGGTAACTATCAGAATGATGCAAATAAACTACTTAATGGAAATTAATTGTTCTTTCACGTTAGTCGCGTGAAAGGTTGAAAAGATAGAATGAGACTGAAAAATTTAGTGCCATAGCTGGAATTTGAACCACGGCAACCGTCCGGTTGCTCTAACCACTAAGCTATCCTGGTAACTTGTCAGCACGACATTAAATTCTCCAACTGATTCTCATTTTTTTTCAGTAAAGCACTGGAGTTCTCAGATATACATGAGACAACTACCTAATAGCGAATATACAATGTTGTATTTTAATACCCGGGCTTCATAGTTTAGAACACTATTAGGTCAATTAATGGAGATTAATTGTTCTTTCACACTAACCGTGTGTAGAACAAGTCGCACTATCGCATCGTAACTACAAAGCAACATTATGTGTATTCAGTATTGTCAATACATACAACATAATTGTACTTTATAAATAAATATTTATCACACATACATACATATGTGAATGAATTGTCTCATTTGAACTCTTATTATGATAAATTAGAGATAACGTTCCGTTACCCTTTTCTTTATTTTATTTCTTATTTTTCAGTTCATTTACAAACCAAAAATGATCCTAAAATGTGATAAATGAATTAGTGAAATGGACGTAGAAATGAGCTAAACCGCTAAGGATATGTGATAGTTATTATTCACGAATAAAAAGCTTCACCCAACCGATATTCGAACCTAGATCTTCCATCAGTCCAGCCCAGTAGGTGTAGCAGCTTATAATACGTAACTTGCGTATCAGATTTTACCCCTGAGTTTTCTAATAGGTAATTTTGTGAATAGGTGAAATATCACAAATTTGATTTCCTTTTTGTGGTAGCCTTTACATTATTTGAATTTAAAAACCATCTTAAGAGATACCAAAGGATAACGGCATAATTTCTTTTGAGAGTCCCTTTTGAAAAAAGGAGATTATTAAATTATTAAAGTTTGAGATATAAATTAAATTAAAATTCATTTTGGGTGAAACCTTTAAAAAGGCTTTCCTGATGTTCCGAGCGAAAACAATTTTCACAGAAAGGTATTCTCCTAGCTCCTTCATTTTAATGGAATAAATATTTGCATAAATCGTTTTATTACACATTACCTTATAGGTAGAAGAGAGGTGTGTGATTATATTGTTCACGCATTAGATCTCTGTATGTCCCTTATGGTTTACGTTGTACAAACTTCTTTCATAATGAAAAGAACCATAGGTACATGAAAATATGTCAACATTTTTGCCTTGCGAATATCTTGAGATATTTTAATCAAAATCCTTAGAGTAATTTTTATAAAGTAAAAAGTAACAATTTTCCATGCAAGGACAATTTGGAGTGAGATGTTTTAAAAGCTTCGCATCGCAGTTATTGGAAGATACTGAGACTATCCCAGTTACGTTTTTGTGTTATGCTCTTCACACAAAGACCAGCCACACACACATACAGATAAATGTACATATGGCTCGAACGGGCGGGCGATTGATGCGAATCTTTATTCTCACCAACTGGAGCGAGTTCATGAAATTTTGAGACGAAGATACCCAGCATTGGTTAACCGAAATAGAGTTCTATTGCAACACGACAATGCAACACCCCATACTGCACGAACAACCACGGAAAAATTCAGGAATTGGGAGGAATCGAACTGCTACCACACCTAGCTAACAGCCCTAATCTCGCACCATCAGATTATCATATTTTTCGATCCATGGCCCATTTTCTACATGAATAAAATTGTGACAAGGTTGAAGCAGTGCAAGTAGGTGTCACCAAATTCTTCACATCAAAAACCAGAGACTAGTACCACCTTGAGATAATAAACCTCGCTGAACAATGGCTCAAGACCATGGAATCTAATGACTCAGCTTTGAAAATTAGTTAATTACTTGTCAGAACACATTTCAAATAATTGTTTTTCTTGAAATACAACATTACTTATGAAATAATTTCTATAAAGTAGCATTGAAGATACTTTTTTAAATATTAGCACAGCTAAAACTTTGAATATATTTTAATTCCTTAAATATAGCATATATAATTTGGAAATATTAAGCTTCCTAATAGCGGCTAAAGCGAAGCTAATGTTACATTTTTCTAGAAACGTTTGTTTACATAATCTAAATCTAAGATTTATTTTATAAGTAAATAAAAATAATAATTTTAGCAACCTGGATACTTATCTGTTTCTCTCTCTAGCTCACGATCCTCGTCTACTTCATCTACTTCATCCTCCTCTTCGTCATCCTCTTCGTCGTCATCGTCGGACGGCCCCCACGCCCTGCCGAGACGTGGTCTCAAATCTCGGCTACTTCAGTTTTCCTCCAATCGCGGGTTTGTATCAAACAGAAAATGATCAGTGTTATACGGTTTCGAACAGTAACACTCACATGATATACATCTTCCACTTATGCAACCAGTACCTTCTCTGTAAACTTAATTTACATAAATCACTTAAAATGTATAAATATCGCAGTTGTAGTCGCTGAGAAATAAATAAAATGGAATATAAATATGTTTTGTTGTCCATAAAACAAGTAATATAAACAACTAAATGTAAAAAATAATAACTTCATTATGATTCTACGAAAAAATATATATTTAGAATGCAACGTAAAGTTTAAATTCTTAAATAGAATAATTTTAAAAAAGCGAATTTCTAACAGAAAATAATAAACTTTGTACAGTGTACAGTGTCCTCCGGGTAGAAGAGATACAAAGTTAAAAAATATAAATACAAATTTTTTTTCTAAACTTAAATGAATACCATTCGAGCTAATCATTAATTTAAAGTATAAATTTCAAAATTAATAATTACTAAACTATTGTAATTACATTTAGCTTTGTACAACAGAACAAATTTTTAATGCTTAAAACTAGCTTAAAATAAATTGTATCCAAAAATATTTTCATGAAAATTTATTTGTTTATTTTGTCCCCTACAGTTAAAGTTTAGTGTTTAAACTAATAAAACTTAACGGTGTCATTAAAAACAGGAATTTAAATCGAAATAAATTAATTTAAAATAAATTAAAATTACAAATATTAACATTACTAATAGTGCTACGTGGATATTTCTTGATTATCTTTTGAGAACTATATTTCACTTTTGAACAACCAAAAGTTATACTTCTCATAAGTACAAAATCAATCCTATATATCCTTTCATTGAAACTCTTTCGCCCTTAGAGTAGGCTAAATTCAGTTCCTGTTAATAAGAAAAAGATAACCGCATTTCTTCCAAAAATTTCATTACACGTGCAAAATCCCTAACTGCCCCGTAAATCAAGCTCATTCATTAATAGTTTGCAGTCTTATTTAGTGCTGAAGTACCTCGAAATAAATGAGCTTTCAAATACTTTAGGTTTAAAAATATTCAAATAAATATTAACTTTCAATATTAAATCTGATGCAATAATATCCTTAGTTTCTTATTTTTATGTTATATTAAGAAAATAATTTCTTGTACTTTTCTTTAAGTTAGCGTAATTTTTTTTAATAAACCAAATAAATCGATCGTTTAAAAGAAGAATCTGGTTGCATAATTTCAAATATTCGACGCTTTCGTGCAAAAGTAACCGAAAATCCCATCCAAATTATTTAAAAAAGAAATAGCAAAGGTGATGTAAGTGATGTATTCAGGGCTATGGAGGCTGTTCGACGATTTTTAAAAGCTAACACCTCTCTGGTGCTAAGTACCTAGTGAGTGTTAAAGTGCATTCATGATTGTTACGTCGAAAAATTAATCTAATCAGAAATATTAGTACGTACTAGCATCATGAATGTCACGTTAAATTTTAGTGAACTATATTAACGCGAAGCCAAAGTTTTCGAACAGCCTTCAGTCCTGTTGTCTTTATTGTTACTGTTCGAAAACTTTGTGTGTTTTATACAACCAGGTTTACGCTAAGATTGGTCAATAAGTTGAGTAGCCTGTTGTGTTTGACAACCCTCACTAACGGCAAAAATTAAATATGTAATTTATAGTCATACATTTCATTTTATTTTAGAATAAGTGTTTTTAAAATGTAGTTCTTCCTACAGACGTTCCTAAAGACGAATATGACAATAAATTAGCCTATTTTAAGCTGAAATATTTATAAACTTCTGACGTTTTTGTACTTTTACTCATTACTGATATATTTTTATCTTCAAAATTCCTTAAATCTCCCTAAAGCCAAAAGCTCGTTATTCCCAATATAAATTCCAAATAATCATAAACAAAGATATATCTCATGGATAGCGGACGTAGTGCAATTTTCTACTATGTTCAACCTTTCGGATTTACGCCTGAAGAATAAAGCAACTCAACTTACTGACAAAAACATTGGTATTTTCTTGTTAATGTTTTATTTCGACCTGTGTTTTCAGCCTTGTTTTAAAAATATTCAAATAATTTTGAAATATATTATGTCATGCTCCTATCCTAGAAAATAAACTTGCATGAGTTTTGTTTGAAACAGTTTTTACGAAAAAAATTGCTTTACTTTAAAAAAAAACGTTATTCTTTATTAAGCACTTTCAAGGTCATTGTGGATGCTTTGTTTAGTCATGGCATCAAAAAATTAAAACTTTTAATATCCTAAACAATGAGTATTTATCAACTGTGGCTAAATTGAATGTGTTAGGCTTAATGCAGTACTGAATACTCAAATGTTGTAAAATCTTCAAAAGCTCTCTTATTTTTTCTCCTTTTTCCATTAACAAATATTCATTATCTGTATTTTCTACCTCCTTCACATTTATATTCCTTCAAACTGGTTTAAAATCAATATCTAGGTTAACAGTAATTTTTAATTGAATTATAGTGTTCTGGAATACATTTTAAGGAATTTTTAACTTTGCGAAGCTTCCACATGATGGTTATCGCCCATTAGGTGGAAATGTTCAGCATAAATTCTTAAAAGATCAAGAGATGTAAAGTTGTTGTATTTCGGTTTTAAATGTTTCCATGTTTATTGCTTTATTTTGAAAATATGTTTGTATTTTCTTTAAATGTGGAACGGCATATGTATAATTTTCTCTGAAAATTATGCGAAGTAGACAAGTAAATATCTATCCCTATATTTAGAATTTACAAGTTTCAGAATCCAGTGTTTAGACGGAAGGCTTTTTCCAACAGATCACACATTTTAAAATTATTTTTAAAAGTTTAGCAGATAAGAAAAATTTGAAAAACTCCTTACATATCTATATAACAAATATAAATTTAACTACATAAAGTTAAACTACTTCAAATAAGAACTTAAAAATTTAATATTTTCAGTAGCTGATTCCCTTAATTTGTTTTGTATTTACATTCAATGCTATTCATTTAATAACAAATTAAATTTAAATTGAGTTTTAGTGGTGGATGTTCTTTAACTGCTATGGCTACCAGCGTTCCATTCTATATTGAGCATGAAAAACCACCTTATTTTGCTCAGAGCCTGGTTTTCAAGTTTAAAGTACTTTTGCGTGTCGTAAATCTACAGTATGGAACTAAAGTGTATTTCTCTTCCGAAGAAAGCCACGCCAAAGATCTGCCTGCTCCCCCCAAGTAGTTATCTCTCTCCATCGAGTTTGAACCCAAGACCTTGGGAACCAAAGGCTAACATGTCCCTAGCCACGGAAAACGGCTTAATGAAATTGTAATACTATTATGAGAGATTTACACGCCTTTTGCTTATTACAATCTTTGAAATAACTCTTTCATGACAAACGTAGTCCCCTTTCTTTTTAATTAAAAAAGGCATATCGGACGATGTATGAAATGGGTAAAATGATGCTCAAATGAGCCCAGGTACCATAGAGCACTGAGTTACACGACATACATCTTTCAGCCCATCTCTGTAGCGTAGGTGGTAGCCTGCCTTCCTCAGGTTCAAGAGGTCCCGAGTTCAAATCTCGGTCAAAGTGAGTTATCTGGATAAGGTTTTTACGGGGTTTTCCCTTATCCTGAAACATGAATGTCGGGTAACTCTAACTTTTATGGAATCTTGACTCATTTGAGCGTCATTTCACCCATTTCATATTCCGATATGACTTAACGTTGGAGGACGTTAATAAAAAAAAATCTTTCAGAATAAGGAACAACCCCGCGAAAACCCTTATCCAAATAACTCTCCCTTTGACTGAGATTCGAACTCGGGACATTTTGAACGTGAGGCAGACACGTTTTTCTACTTACACTACAGAGCCGGGCCGTATGGTTTGGCAGGGATTCATAATGACATTTTGACACATTTTGGATAGTGTATATAAAATGGTATAAAATATATCAAAATATATTTCCATTTAATTTAAAATTACATGCCACCTCAAAATGTTTTCCTCTTTCTTACATAAATAATTATTTGTAATAAGTGTTAACTGGTGTTAGAACGTTAATATACAATTCCATATACTTATTATATAACGACTAGGCCTTCTTGAAAATGTTTACTATTTTCAAAGATATGTTATATATTATGTGTCATATTTTAATTGAATGAAATTACCTGTGGTTACTCTCGGTGTAAAACAAAGAAATAATAATTAACTAATTGTTTTATCAATCTTTGAACTTTTTAAATGTTTATTTTTATTCAAAGCGGGAAGAGGTTACATAAAGGTACAAGTTCACAAAAAAACAAGGTGTTTTCCCCCCCACATGTAAAACTAGGTGAATTCCGTCACGCAGGCCACTGTGCCCAATCTTTCGGATATTGTTTTAAGCTCATTTCAGTAATGCAACATACTGGCTTAGCGGCTTCTTCAAAAGGACGGCTTCCTTTAAGTTACATAAGGAATTCGAAGTGCAATAACAAACATAAATATTCCATGTATTCGTGTGGGGCTTCTAGCAGACGTAATATATTTCTTATTTTTTTCTATTACTTATTTTTTTTTTAATCTAATATATATATGTAATGTAAAGGTATCTAGTCCCAGGAGGGCTTCTTCTTTGTTATTTAATAAAGCCGACGCTGCCTCTGCTGACAAACACCCACATAACGCAGAAATTACAACCATGGCAATTCCAAAACACGGCAATCTTTCACCCTCGCCCACTACATTTCCTTCTTCCCCTACTGAATGCTTAGACTCTCGAAGCATTTGGCTCATAATGGCTTAGTAATTGCACTTGTGTGATCTGGGATGTTTGTAAAATATTACCAGTCACTCGTTTCACAGTGAGTTATATCGTGTTGCTTTTAAAAAGCTTCGGTTTTCTCCATGCTCTATATCAGAAACACCCCATTGTTTGCAGGAGCAAAGGGAATTGTTTGTTTGTTGCAATTTTACGTCCTCCAACGTTGTCATATCGGACGGTGCTGCTCAAATGTGTCCAGGGTCCATGGAGCTTCGAGCTACCCGACATTCGTCTTGAAGGATAAGGGAAAACCCAGGGAAAAACCTTATCCAGGTAACTCACCCTGACCGAGATTCGAACTCGGGACCTCTTGAACGTGAGCAAAGGGAATAGAATAATTTTAAAAACGCTTACACACATTTTAAAGGGATCTTAAAGTGATACCAAATAGGGCAGCAGAAACTAATATAAATTATTATTACTATTATTATTATTATTATTATTATTATTATTATTATTATTATTATTATTATTATTATTATTATTATTATTATTATTATTATTATTATTATTATTATTATTATTATTATTATTATTATTATTATTATTATTATTATTATTATTATTATTATTATTATTATTATTATTATTATTATTATTATTATTATTATTATTATTATTATTATTATTATTATTATTATTATTATTATTATTATTATTATTATTATTATTATTATTATTATTATTATTATTATTATTATTATTATTATTATTATTATTATTATTATTATTATTATTATTATTATTATTATTATTATTATTATTATTATTGTTATTGTTATTGTTATTGTTATTGTTATTGTTATTGTTATTGTTATTGTTATTGTTATTGTTATTGTTATTGTTATTATTATTATTATTATTATTATTATTATTATTATTATTATTATTATTATTATTATTATTATTATTATTATTATTATTATTATTATTATTATTATTATTATTATTATTATTATTATTATTATTATTATTATTATTATTATTATTATTATTATTATTATTATTATTATTATTATTATTATTATTATTATTATTATTATTATTGTTATTATTATTGTTATTATTATTGTTATTATTATTGTTATTATTATTGTTATTATTATTGTTATTATTATTATTATTATTATTATTATTATTATTATTATTATTATTATTATTATTATTATTATTATTATTATTATTATTATTATTATTATTATTATTATTATTATTATTATTATTATTATTATTATTATTATTATTATTATTATTATTATTATTATTATTATTATTATTATTATTATTATTATTATTATTATTATTATTATTATTATTATTATTATTATTATTATTATTATTATTATTATTATTATTATTATTATTATTATTATTATTATAGATATTTATTATATAAATTTTAGATTAAATAATTCCACTCTCCAGAACTTTCCAGAATACTTGTTCTATAGTTTTAAGTCATATTTTGTTTTCGCTACCATCTCGACCCGCTGCAAGATATAATCATGTTTATGTATTTCCTTTTTTGTCTTCCTTTATCCGATATAATCCTTCGCATTCAACTTCTTTAACTTGTGTTTCCTTTTCTTTCTTAAAATTACTTTAGAAAAATTCTCTAAAAAGTATAAACGTGAAACAAATATTCAGTACCGAACTGTTAAACCGCCGCTTCAAGAATAACGTTCAGAAATAAATTTACATCAAAAAGTTTTCAAGTAATTGCCAAAAATGTCAAGCAAAGAATTGTGGACTTATTTTTGTTAATGCTTCTTTGTATTTAACTGTTCCTTTGATATGTCACTGTTTTTCTTTAAGGATACGAAAATTTATCTCAGCAAACTTTTATCAGCCACCTAGTAGGTTCTTTCCTGCTAGTTATCTAAGAGGATTAATGAACATTCTTAGTAGAAAGCCCTAATAATTTACTAATGTTATATTGCTACTCATACCATATGCTATAAAAATATGTTATTTATTAGGAAAACGTCATTACTGCATTCTCTCAGTGTTAATTTCTTCTCTCTCTTCTCTCTCTCTCAAATGTGCAAGATGTAGTGAGATGAGAAATTACTTTAATGCTTAAGATAAAAAGACCATTACTGAATCATTTTGGTGTGATTACAGATATGTGTTCACCATCGTCAGCTACCTTATTGGGGTTTTCATCTTCGCTACCATTGTAGGTAAGTAGTATAGATATTAGTGTACATAAATGTTTTACCTATTATGTAATAAAATTTACCTTAAGGGTTTATATCGCCAGTTGGAAACATTACTGAAATGACATGTTTATACGAACGGAGAAAGTTAAATCTTTCTCTGCCTGCTTTTGTTATTAGAGGTGAAAAAAATGCTTATGTTTGGTAAGATTTCTTACCATTTCAATTCTAAACTCATAACAACAGTTAAGTACGTACTTATGCATAACAGCAATCTTCTCTTGGTCCATTGTTACTGACTGAATCGCGTTCCTTCGTATTTATTTTCGTGCCTGGGGAATATTACCAAGCAACAACATGATGCTCCATTCCCCACCATTTTTCTCTCCTTATTATCTAGGGTGCGAATTTGTGATGCCTATTAACAACATGAAATACTTATTGCAATTAGTAGTCTCTTAGCTCATGTTAAGGGTACTCACATCTACCATCATCATCATTGAATCAATTTCTATGACGTTAATATTCCAAAACGCCATTTTGGATCATCACTCTTTGTGTGTATTACAACAGCTCAAAAACATAATTAAATCACATTGGGTTACAAGATTATTAATGGGCATTGGTCTGTATTATATGCAGGTGGTCTCGCATCACATATGTACTTCCAACTTGCGTACTGAAACACAACAACCTTAAATTTTTAAACTGATAAAACCCTCGAACGATGTTTAGTTGAAGAATTATTATTCTGTAGTTGTGTAGCTGGACCGATGGTTGCTTTTGGAACGGTAGGATGTTGAAAAATTAAACCAAAATGCTTTCATGGGTTATAGAGGAATGGTACAGGAACTTCTTGATGTAGGACATCTATGAAATCTGATGACAATTTTTGAATATTCATACTAAAAATGCAAATAAATAAAAATTCAATGCCATGGCCAGGATTTGAACCACGGATCTCCTGGTTTCCGTCCAGCCGCTCTTAACCTTTGAGCTACCATGGTCAACGTGTCTAATACCTTAGCCTATATACGGCTAGTGTGGAGAAATGATTAATTTCCACCAATTAACTAAAATAATAACAGTTAAATGATGAAGCCTGGGACTTAAGTACTTACAATAGTGAGTCGCCACAAACGGTGTATTTCGGATGCGAGAGCCCCTAGTGGTCTACCGGGGAAATATAGGAGTCAAATGGAGAATTTAATGCCAGGACGGCACGTTGACCATGGTAGCTCAAAGGTTAAGGGCGACTGGACGGAAACCAGGAGATCCGTGGTTCAAATCCCGGCCATGGCATTGAATTTTTCATGTTGACTCTATCCAACAAATACCTTAGCCTATATACGGCTAGTGTGGAGAAATGATTATTTTCCATCAATTAACTAAAACTATCAGCATTGCTTTTTATGGGAAAATGCTCCGTTAGCAAAGGCAAGTGCATCATTGATATCTCCACTTCCACACGAGACAAAAAAAGACAGCTGTGTGCAGTAATAGCGCAGTCATTAGGGTGCTCGGTGATGCTCGGTTCAAATCCCGTTACAATAGGCGTTTTAAACAGATTAATTGCGTACCAATTTTCATTTCTCGCGTTTTTGTTTTTTCGAAGTTTAAATATATTTATCGTTACTGAGGTATTCGCGTGGAATGTTGAGTACAGCTACGAGTACCAGCAATTAGGGAAGTTAATGTGCTCGTTATTGTTTATCTGTTGCAAACAACCATGAAATTAAAGATCATAAGTGTCTTTTTAATGTACTCCTCAATAATTCCTCAGATATATTAGGTTTCATAGAATTAGTTAAAATGTTTTGTCTAAATGAGAACAATAAATGCGGTGTAATTAAACAAAAAATAAATACTTTTAGTACTTTCAAAGTCTGCACATTTTTTGTAAGTCCAAGTACCAAAATCAAGCTTCCATTTTGTAAATTATGCTATTCATTTTTGGCCTTCTACTTGAAATTGAAATCACGATGCTGACTGACATCGCCTTCAATTTTTATTATGATGCCGATGATTAATTCTGGTCATGGTGAGAGCAGCAACAGCTGTTAACAATATGTTGATGGAAAAAGAGTCATAATCCCGATAGAATTATACCAACGAAAATGTGCAGTACTGTTTTTCTTGTTTATTTATTTCTCTCTGAAAAGCATAAGGCCCGCAGGCTTTCTCCTCCGCCTCACTAGAGAATCCTGTACATGAACATAGAGACTTTTGCAAAGTAGATAGATGGAAAGGACTACAAAAAATTGTTTATAATAAAAATGCTGAAAGTTTTGATAAATGTAGAATTAAATTAATATTTTAAAATATTAAATATCTACGCAGAAAGTAGCCCTATGGCATCATCTAAGGCATACACTAGTAATTTGCAATTTGTTGTAGAGCAATAGAAGCTCAAAACTTTGTGTATCATAACAGTAGCTATGACAATACCTTTTACAATGTAAATTCCATTTAAAAGCTTCTAACTAACCTTATACATGTTTTATAAACTTTAAAATATTATAAAATTAATTTTGAAATTCTTGCACCAAATTGTACAGTTGCACTTGTCACGTTCAATAAGTAAATGTTTGTAGTTTTCAAATGTTGAGACTGCTTCATTAATAGTTTTACAAATTGGAGAGAATACTACTATTTACTATTTAATATCAAATTATTATAAATTGAAATTTTCAACACGTACTTCAAATCATTTGTAGTTTGTTGCACTTTCGTATACCTACCTCTGTTTTCTTAATATTGGACTCTTATATTTAAACACGAACTCTAAACAAATCTGTTTGTGTAATAACATTGTTCAAATTATGTGGAATTTCAGCTTCAAGTTCAATAATTTGAAATTTACTGCTCCATAATAACTCTCACAACCTTCGAAAGGATAGCATTAAAAATTATAAGTGCAGTGACACGCTGTTTGACCCAAACGGGTTTACAAACACTTCTTGTGCAGAAGTTCTGGCAAGCTGCATCTATTGCCAAATGAAGGTATTTCTCCAAAGATACCTAAGCAATCACAGTATCAGAATGATATAATTCTTGGTGTTTGTAATGCTCTATCAGTTGATCTCAATAAACGCTGAAGAAAGCTTTGTGAGAAATTTCTCACTGCCATACTGCGAAATGTTGACTTTGTAATCCTGACCGCAAGCTACTGGATCGTGCAATAGAAGTCTGTGTAATGAGGTAAACTCTAGAGACAGAATTACTTGCAGTATCACACATACGGAACGTGCAAACACGCCAAGTTTGTACAGAAGTCTAATGGGAAAACTATTGGACAGAAGTAATGCCTGCGCATGGCTGTATAATTAACGTTTTCGATCAACTCGCGCGTAGATGGCACAGCCATCGCGTAAAACGTGTTCACTTCATGAATTAATCACTACTACCAACTTTCTCGTTAGTCAATCATAGTTAAGTAGGTTATTACGTTATATATTATATGAAGATTAAAATCCTGTTAATCCCATCTTACATATCCTTTCATAAAAAATATTTTTACGAATATGAATTTCAAGATTTATTAACAACTAAGGCTTTAGTTGATCTGGAACTTTCTGATATTTAGCCCAGTAACTCCAGACTTTTTAAGAGAGCACTGGTAGTTTCTAAAGTACCAGAATGCAAGCACCGTTTCACTGATCTTAAGCTATTTGTGTTTTTGAAAACTCTTCAACAATGTCTGTGAGCCAAAATATGAGCTACGACCATATTTAAAAAGTATAAACCATACTTCTATTCTAATTATCTTTACAGGTAATAAAATGAGTTACAAGAGAAGGATTTACACAAAACACATAATATAAAATTTCCTTGGCCCAAACTTTCTCCCTACAAGAGATGGACAGACACTCAAATAATTGAATTCGTATATTTGCTTTGTTACTCATAGAGAAAGTATTACACATTATATATACAATATATTTATAAATGTATGCTGCATACTATTTTAAAGTATATATATACTTACATAATACCTATATAACGTATTACATTTCTCATAAAATCGAGGTACACTTAGCATTAATTGGTTCAGTGCACCGTTTGTTGTAGATACAAAGGAGATAAAGAATATTGTAGTGTGATGTTTAAAACGCAATAGTTTTGAAATTCGATATCTACTCCTTGAGTCATAAAAGAGGATAGGAACAGTGACATAATATTTACGACGTATGATTAAGTGCTCGAAAATTAAGGCAACAACAATAAATATCCTAGAATTGTTCATACGATAAAAATATTATTTGAGAAAAAGTACCTACGTGTTATAAGTTGCGCATTTCTCGTTTTTGTTTAATTCTTACAATGTCTCTGTTATGTAATATGATACTAATTAATAATGATTAATTAATAATAATATGATACAAATAATAAGCAATACTTCATACGTTATTCATTGATAATTCAAATTAAACATTTATATTTTTAATCTCAATATTTCAAACTTGATATTCCAAAATAGTTTGAGCTGGTTATAAAGAACCAAAAACTAGTGAAAATGTTTCTATTGTAAAGAATAATGTTTGCAGAAATTTCCTGGAAATCTTCATATGTCATCCTTGAAACATGATGCATTTGAAAACCGAGGTGGAATTCATCTGAGTTTTCATTTTGAGTTCCATAGACACAAACAGGCACAAAAATCATTTCCTTGGTTTTCTATTTAGAAGACGTCAAAAACTGTAGTCCCTCTCAATTTTCAATGCCAGTTTTATGGAATACAACGTAATTGTAGTTAAGTACTAGAGGTACCAATAGATACCAATTTAAAAAAAAATCATTGTTGTCACTTTCAGTATGGCAGCATACATGGGAGAACAAGAGGATAGAGTGTTTAATTTCAAGGCGGTCCGGGTTCGATCCCAGGCGACCGCTAAGTGGGATTTTTTGTGTGTAATTTTACGTCTTCCAACGTTGTCATATCGGGCGATGAATGGAATGGGTGAAATGACGCTCAAATGAGTTCGGGGTCCATAGAGCTTAGAGTTACCCGACATTCGTCTTTCAGGATAAGGGAAAACCCTGGAAAAAAAACCTTACCCGGGTAACTCACCCTGACCGAGATTCGAACTCGGTACCTCTTGAACGTGAGGCAGATTCGCTACCACCACGCTACCGAGGCGGGCAGTGTGATTTGTGGTGGACAACATGGCGCTGAGATGGGTTTCCTCCGGATCCTCCGGTTTCCTCCACCATCATTCCACCAATTGCTCCAAGGTTCATCTCATCATCCCAGGCGTTGGGCCAACCCCTCATCTCTGGTATCTCAGGTCAAATGCCTCGGCTCCCTCGCTCTAAGAGAACCCGAGCGACTCCTAGCATCAGCATTGGTGAGGCAGGGAGAAAAATAAGTATCCTGAAGGTGTCAAACAAAGATTTTCAATAAAGTCCCTTTTCCAAACTAGAATTCACTGGAAAATTGTATCTTGTTCATTTTCTAAATATTACCCCAGTGACTTTTATTAAAATAAAATGTTTCGATATTTTCAATGCTGTTTTGGGATTTCCTGCCAATATTCTGTGTAATCTTTAACATTCTCAATGAATTTTGTTAAGTTGTATAAAACTGGTGAATCAGAAGGTACAGAAAATAGGGACCAAACTAAAAATGTAGATATATTTAAGTTTAAGTCAAATTTTATTTGTATTAATAATATGGGATATTTATTGCTATTGGTGTGATATGTATAATGCATCATCATCATACGCCTTTTGAATTAGTAAGTCACTATTAGTAAGTTTTCTATACTTTTATGTAATTTCAAAACCAACATATAGTGACAGTGTTTAAATATTTAGCTATCGCTTCAATCTTAGTATGTATCTCCCTTGTACCTAAAACGAAGCACGAAATTCCAGCATACTGGTAGCGCTAATATAATCCTGGCAATTGAAGCATTGTTAACAAAACAAATGATTTAATTTAATTTATGTAAAAAAGATACTCCTTTGTAAAGTAAGCTTGTAAAAGAGATATAAAAAAGAATAGCAAGGGGGGAGATTCGTGAGAAGTAATTCGTCAGACTTTTTATTTTAAATGCTGTTAGTGACAAAAGACGATTATCTAGTATAAGTTAACCCAAAATGAGGTCAGTTATAAAGCACGAAAATTAAAAATGCCCTGTAATATTATGCCCTCGATAATATATTGAGTATTCCAGATCAGGACTACTTAATCCATAAGCGCATTCAGTGCCATCGTAGTCCAAGTGGTATGAACAATGACAAGGAGAGCCGACGATCTGTGGTTCGAATACCGATCCTGATGTCAATATTTTAACTGTACTTTATCTTTTAAACTGAAATAATTATGTTTTTCTGAGATACAATGTGTCAAAGATTTTAAAAGTAGGTATTTCAATAATAATTGTGTTAACATTTTTCTCTCTCCCTTCATAGGTCAAGTAGGTAACGTTATCACAAATCGAAACGCAAATCGACTAGAGTTTGAGAGACTGCTGGATGGAGCGAAGACCTATATGCGTCACCACAAAGTGCCTGGTGGCATGAAACGGCGTGTTCTTCGGTGGTATGATTACTCTTGGTCAAGGTAAGTGTTTACACTTAGAGAGGACAGGCTGTGCCGGTGCCACATCTCTGTCCTCTGGTTTACATTGAGGCTAGTTCTGTTAAGGAGCAATAAACATTTCCATCAAATCAGCTCTGATCTCCATAACTCTAAAACTAAGCTATTTATAGATATATTGCCACACAAATTGGCATCTGGAGTTTTCAAATAGCAAGGAGATACTTACTCTTTTCTGATGCATCCAATCCATCTGACATCCTAGCACTAATGACTTGTTTCCGGTGCTTAATGGAGGGTGAGAGGCTTGAAGTGCAAGACAATATTTACAACCCTTATTGATATGAGCTCATCACTGGTTGCAAAGAATTTTTCACGTGCCACAATTTTTGGCGATAACTATACTATGATTAAGTTTGCTTCAAGCTATTAGAACATCAATTTTGTTTAAAATCCCACTTTTCAGAGTTACAGCAGGATCCATCTTCACAGAGTATTGTCTCATTGATGTGCAGCTTTTCTGCCATTGCCTTCGAGGAAAAGATGAGGCAACAACCTCATTTAAGATGGAACTTGTAATGGCCTGAAGAAAATTTTAAATAAGATTGCCCTTGCATTAACTGGAAGAGTGTTAATCATGAACAATGTCACAAACTTAAGCTCAAAGTTACATTATTATTATTATTATTATTATTATTATTATTATTATTATTATTATTATTATTATTATTATTATTATTATTATTATTATTATTATTATTATTATTATTATTATTATTATTATTATTATTATTATTATTATTATTATTATTATTATTATTATTATTATTATTATTATTATTATTATTATTATTATTATTATTATTATTATTATTATTATTATTATTATTATTATTATTATTATTATTATTATTATTATTATTATTATTATTATTATTATTATTATTATTATTATTATTATTATTATTATTATTATTATTATTATTATTATTGTCATCATCATCATCATTATTATCTAATTAACGTGTGCATTATAACAGTTAATGGTTTCTAATATAGTCACATTGCTTTCTAAATTAACACAAAGTACATTTTACAAATACTTAGGTTTTTAGTACTCTGATGGCAGAGCATCTAAATGCGTAACTTGGCTGCACATTTAGTATGTTGAAAAACCAAATAATATGCATCCAGAAAAGGAATATCATGCTGAAGGGTTAATAGCTTCATTACAGGGAGGAAGTTAGTTTTGCAGGATCGGGAAAATCTTTTAAAAAGAAGAACGTTTTTCTTTTTCTGAGATTTGTATAGCATTCGTACAAACTGGTGTTGAACAATGTTTTTGTACGGTCATACATTTACCGAATATGCCAACAATTTTAAATTTGAGAACATCTGCTACACATTTCCTAGATGTATTCATGTTCCTGACCAAGCAGTAATGTGTGAGGATTGCATTCGGGAGGACCCGGGGTTCCATGGACTGACCACTTTATCCATGAACTTTTCCGTAGTTTCCCCTGATCGATAGACAAATGATGTAATGGTTCCCCATCTACCACGAATTTGCTATCGCCATTTCAGCGGTTCAGGGTTGCAGGATCCTACGATATGTTCAATGTGTCGCGCTCTGGAATGATTCCTCCCTGACATTTGGTGGGAGCCTCTGGTTGAGAGGGTTTAGACAGAGCTAACCGGCATCAGGTCTCCCTTGTCTCGTCACCTTTTCCACCCAGGGAATCTCGATGGAAGGAAAAGCGACCCCACTGTGTCCTAATGCTCCAGTTATTGGCAACCCCTCTGCTAGCTTTTGTACAAAGAACCTAACAATGGCGCTAGCTTTGAAAATAGGAATTGTTTTAGGTGCTGTTACAATGCATTAACAATTGAATCGCAATATATCCCTATTTGTTTCTTTAATATATCTGTAAAGTTTTAGCTATCTCTTGTAAATAGAAGCATGAATGGTTTTGGAAATTAATTTACACTCCTTTGTTCCTCTGCTTTCTTCGAATACTTTTCAAGACAATACAGCCCAAATGTAAAACAAACGTAGATTGGAGACAATTCAAGTTAATTTAAATGTTAAAACTTATATTGAGTAAGCTAAACATTTCAAGTTAACATTTCAAGATAACATTTCAACTTAACACTATAGGAATGGCCTGTGCATGCAGTCGTGCACGACCAGTTCCTGAATCTAGTATTTCACATAATGTTTATCTTACACCCCTCTCTTCCTTGCTCCTGGGCCCATAATTTGCCTGTGATCATATGTTAATACTTTAGTGCCAAACCTTGGGTAATAAGCAAACGAGACCGACTCAAACAGGGACTAGTGTGCACCATCGTTTCTGCCTTCCAGCCTCTCAGATGAAATATTCCCATACTCCCCCTATTCGCCACTCACCTGGGTCCAACCTTTGTCTATAGCATAATTGATGTTTAAGACTTGAAAACAAGCCAAAACAAATCTAACCAGCTCGAGAAGCACAGATTTTTATATAGCTTGATTGTCAAATTAAATAGTCACGTTTCTATGACCTAAATAGTTTTCTACACTCAAGCAATCTCCTGACCCGCTATTTAATTTATTGTAGTTTTTTGAAACGTCGGTTTCCAATCGTCTTTACACCTGGCTTGTTTCCCGAGAATATCTTGAATACGTTTTATATTGTTTATTTGTGACTCCGTCCTAAAACCTCACAGTCTTAAGGGCTGTAGTTTATCTTGGTGCATATTGTTTAATGATGATGTTATAGAAATGTTCAAGAGAGGGTTTTATATAACTCTGGGTTATGATCAGGACTGAGGAGCCACATTTGCCATATTTAATAGAATTATGAAACTTAGATATTAAGTCCGGGACTTAGGCTTTACTATTTCAAAATTGAGCAGGAGGTAGCATCATATGAATTTTGATCACTAGGTACATTGACTAGAATTTAAAATAATGGTGCAAAATGAGGCAGCGCCGTGGTTGAGGGATTAGACCGCTGTCACCAAGGTGGCTCGGGCTTGACCCCTGGCGACCGCAAAGTGAGACTTGTGGTGAACAGCACGGCGCTGGGGCAAGTTTCTCACGCGATCTCCGGTTTCCCCCGCCATCATTACACCAATTGCTCCATCATCTTTCCTATCATTTCATTTCGCCCTCATTCTGTCATCCACTTCCCTCACTCTCATAGCAGGCATCGGGCTGATCATCCAACAATTTGTCCATTCTCCATTTCACCCTCATTCTGTCTTCCACTTCCCTCACCCTCATAGCGGGCATCGGGCTGATCATCCAACAATTTGTCCATTCTCCATTTCACCCTCATTCTGTCTTTCACTTCCCTCACCCTCATAGCAGGCATCGGGCTGATCATCCAACAATTTGTCCATTCTCCATTTCACCCTCATTCTGTCTTCTACTTCTATCACTCTCATAGCAGGCATCGGGCTGATCATCCAACAATTTGTCCATTCTCCATTTCACCCTCATTCTGTCATCCACTTCCCTCACCCTCATAGCGGGCATCGGGCTGATCATCCAGCAATTTGTCCATTCTCCATTTCACCCTCATTCTGTCTTCCACTTCCCTCACCCTCATAGCGGGCATCGGGCTGATCATCCAGCAATTTCTCCATTCTCCATTTCACCCTCATTCTGTCATCTACTTCTATCACTCTCATAGCAGGCATCGGGCTGATCATCCAACAATTTGTCCATTCTCCATTTCACCCTCATTCTGTCATCTACTTCTATCAATCTCATTCCAGGCCATCCTGGGTTCTCTATGTCACCCAGAGTTTCTGTTCCCGACGCCTAATATTGTAAATATTTTCTCAATTCTTATAACAATATGTAAATAACTAGACTGGCCGGGACTCATACTTAGCAACTATTTTATTTCTCACAACAAATTAATTAGATGAGAGGAGCCTATTATGAAATATCATTTAAATTTCTAAGAATAATTTAATTGGTTTTTAAATAAAATTCACCAAATCATCATCAGTACATACTATAACTGTGATAAACCGTCACTTTTGAAAGAAACTGCTGTTCATTTTGTTGTTATAAAAATAATGTATTTACAAAAATGTTACAATAGATATTAATACGAAATAGTCGCATATTATGGAATAGGTGGTTTAAAACATTAAAAAACAATTTGATTTCATACAACATGAAACATGATTGGTTTAAAATAGACAAAACATCAATAAACAAATGCTTATAGGCCTAGACCAAGTCTAGAATAACAGAAAAATGGGTTTTGTTTGCATTTCAATTATTTATTTTTTTAAAAAGTATACTTTGGACTTAAATTAGGTTATATTTCTATTAACATAAATAATAATTGTTTAGCTACTAATATTGTATTCGAAATTCATTTTAACTTTATTTCTATACAGTATATTTTGTATGGTTATATGAAACATTATACTTTTTACGTCGGGTATTAAGAAATATCTGGTATTCCATAATACACTATACGGCATCTTGGACAGTGAAACTTCAAAGTAATGAACAAACCACTGCCAGCTAATAAAGGAGCACAATATTAAAAACTAAAATTCTTTAAGTGCACCTTACGCTTAACATCATTGTTCAAGTCACATGCATTCTAGTTAAAATGCCTGAAAATTTACCTGAAAACACTTCTGAATATCAAAAAACACGTTTTATTTTGTAGTCTGTGAAATGACAGCAATAAACTGTCAACTCTCACTGCAGTGCATCATGGGAGTCTTTCTTGGCTACTTCATAGCACTCCCACATGATAGCAGCAGCAAACAGAGCCGAAATCTTGGTATTCCATATTTCCCGACTATTTCATTAACCCACCTCTCCTCTATTATGACTTGCAAGGAACACCATTTGAATGTTTTGTTACGTTTAGTTGCTTTTTTTGTGCTAAACTGTTAAACCAAAGAAGAAGGTTTTACTTATAAGTACAAAGTTGACCCGTTGCAGAGTTTCTCTGCAGTTTTGACGTCCTTAAGAGTCGCTGGCTAGCCAATATCTGAAACCAATTCATACTGAAGCGGAGTGGATGGAAGCAAGTTAGGGCTCTGGAGCCGAAGGATTTGAAACAAAACTTTAAAGGTCGCATAAATATCAAGTAAAGTTAATTAATATTAACTAGCAAAAGCAAGCCATATTTCCTTTCTGCAGACAATGGATTAACAGCGAAAGCATGAACAATGCACAGTGTTTGAATAATCTTGCAGAGTTTAGTGGAATCAAAGATAACGAATGGCCACAGAATAAAGTGTTATACAGATAAAAAAAGTATAAGGAAAACAGAATTAAGGAAAAAGATTTAAGTATACCTTTATTCTTTAAGTGCAAAATACAATTCAAGTTTCTTCAAACTAGATAATAGAAAACTGTATATCCTTTAGTAATAACATAAAGGGCACACGGGAAGCCATAGAAGATACCCAAGTCTTTTGTGTACCTTAACTGTGTAAAGGGCGTAATATATCGTATAATGACAAGATCTTTTATAAAAGTGTAACAAGAAAGCAATACTAAGCCTTCGGTAACCTCAAAATAACTAAGCAAATATAAATAGTTTCAACCCTGGTCGCCAGAAGAGTGAAGAGAACACAAATAATCAAAGGATATTCATAAGTACTACATAAGGAAATGGTATATAAGTAGTACAATATAACAATCATAAAACAGTAATATTGGAACAGAGAACAACAAATAATCTGGAAGGTATTGTATAGGATTTTTGGACACGTAAACACATAAACAAGAGGATGCCTGACAAAGAAGAAATGAAGCATATGTATATAACGGAATAGAGGAAGAACCCTTGAAAGTACGGAATAGCAAGAACTGCAGAGAGAAGGGAAAAGACTGCGCTGACTCCGAATCATGTGAGAAACGACACCTGATCTAGAAAGTCTGATTATGCAAAGTAACATCGCAAAATCATTCAGTCCAAGGAGAAACATGAAACTGAAACATGGCGTGTGAGCAACGTGTATAATTTAAAAGAGAATGAAGTGTTCTAGGAATGTATGCTATGAAAATGTGTTAAAGATAACGAGTTCGGATACTGGGTGTAGCGCAGACTGTCGATGTGCGTGCAAGTGTGTTAGAGAGGGGATGCATGCAGTGGCATTACTCTGTTCTTACAATGCACCGTATTTTTGTGTAAATTGAAAGTGAGGAATGAAACATTTTTGCCATCTTCCTTAACCTTTATGCAGCATAGAGGACTATCCAGATAAACGTTGGTGCGAACTGTCAAGTTACTTTCAGAAACCACACAAAATGAGTAAGGAAAGATTCGTTTTTCGTAGGAATAAGGAAGACGAGTTTCTCCAAGGAATATTTGTTTAAATGTATGTCCTCCAGTGTTACTCTCCAATTAACTTGAGATGGCAGCTGGGTAAAGACGTACACTAAATGAATTAGTCTGTTACCAATTCTGAAAGGAGACTGAGGATGATTTTATACATTGTTGGTACATGTACCATCTACTCCATATGTATATATCATCTTCAACCTTCTTTCAGGACTAGTAACAGACTAATTCATTTACTGTGCATCTTTACTCAGCTGCCAGCTCAAGTTAATTGGACTATTGGTGAAATGATACTCAAATGAGCCCAGATTCCACAGAGCTTAGACTTATCCGATGTTCGTCTTTCAGGATAACAGAAAACCCTGGAAAAGCCTTATCCAGGTAACACATCCTGACCGAGACCTCGAGACCTGTTGAACGTGAGCCATTTGGGTTACCTAAGCGGGCAACCAAGGACTAGATTTAACATGTATGGTAATAATAGGAAATCCGCAACTTACACACTCAAGATATAAAACTATGCCTACCCAGATTATAAAAACAGAGCTGTTAAAAATTCGTATGTATGTAACAGTGTTCAGGTAAAAAGAAAGTAAAAATTCACAAGTTAAAATAATAAGTGAAAATTTTCCCTTTGAACATGCGAGTGCGACTATCTCTAAAACAACTAATTACCATTGAAAAACAAAAACATATGAAATTCAACACAATATTCCTTGTGTAATTTTCGCAAAATTCTTGAGGAAGCTCATCAACAATGTAATTCAAACTTTATGATGTTTCTGGCTTTAGCTGCATCATATTATTAGCAGTAGAAATAATGTGCTGCATTTACCTTTGAAGTGTATAAAGAAAAGATTTAGGAACTAAATCCTATAACATAGTATTGCTGTCAACATTTTCAACCAGAAAATGACGACATATATGGATCCTTCAACAAGGTTGCCTTACCTTTGAACTTAAATAAAACACGTTCTATAAATGATGGAGGTTTATTTTTTAACATAATTAATGCCATTCCGTGTGGAAGAGAACATCAGTTAAGTGACCGCCGCTTCATTGGGTTGCGCGTGTACGGTTGACCCAATTTTCAACGACAGAAGAACGTAAATTAGGTCCAATTTCACGAATAACACGCGTGAATTCATAAGATCATTTACTGTTTCTGGCTTAACATCCTGTTACTGGAGATTTAACGCAACCCCACAAGAAGTAATGTAATGGCTTTAAATCACATGATCTCGGGGGCCACTTAACATCACCACCAAGGGAAATGATGAAACCTTTGAACTTCTCTTTCAAAAGATTGTTTCGAGAGCAGTATGACATGTGTCACCATCTTGCTGGAAACAGATGTTTCTGAGATCCATACCATCCAATCGAGGCAAAAAATAGTCCGTTATAAGAGCAAGGTATCATGCAATACATGGCAGATTTGGGAAATAGATGTTTCATTTTGATAATAAATGTTCACAATTTCTACGCGTTGCAGAATTCTGTAACGTTTCATGGCTATTTGTCAATAACAACTGTAACCACATAAAACTGATTGCTGTAACTCAATAACAACGGTAGCTATCACATGTTAAAATTAGGACATTCTTATTGAAAACTCCTTTATATGAAAGTCTAATGAAAAATGTATACTAAGAACATAGAATAGTTCCATTTCAGAAATATAGATTCACCGGTAAGGATGCATATTATGTTAATAAAATGCAGTATTATAATAATTAGTCATCTAGGGACAAAAAAAAGTAGCGCTATATATATTGACGATGAGTATTAATTTAAATCAACGTCCTCAAAGAACAAAGTGATGGAAATAGGTACCCCGCAGCCGTGAATGTAGCTAAAGGGTTTCAAAGCTCTCCTAGTACCAAATTTGATCATATCACTGTCTAATTTAATCTAATTTACGTTAATTTAAATTTACTGCACAGTTAAATGAATTAGAACCACATGTGATTCATTTAATGCATACAATTCGGACTGTTTTAACCTATGACTGAAAATTTTCACGTGTGTATTTCATTTCATTACTAAAATATTTATACCGTTTATTTTCTTGTTCTTAAGGGGTCGCATACAAGGTGGAGGAGATATCAACACAGCGTTGGGCCTTCTACCTGATAAACTGAAGACTGAACTGGCTTTACATGTAAATCTTAGTGTCCTTAAGAAGGTTTGTATTGCAATTTCTATCATGTAAAATGAGCAAGTCAATTTAATTCTTATGTACAAGGTTGGTTCAATAAGTACCCGTGTTACAATTTGCCCAAAAACAAACTATTTATTTTCAACATTGTCCCTTTTCAGGAACGTATACACTTCCCACAATATTCCATTTTGTAGCCCCTCTAAAAAAATCAAATCTGCAAAATGCACTAACTACTTAATCAGAGATGACTTCGTCATTTTATCTAAATTTTGTGCCCGTGAGCTATTTCTTCATGTCCCTTCATTTTGGAGACAAGGACAAATATTGCTGGGTGCCAGGTCAGACAAATATAGAAGGTGCAGCAACAATTCATAACGCAGTTATGAGGGTTACAACACCGGATAAAAGTGCTATAGCACGTTGTGATGATGAAACAGGACTTCCATCGCCAAATGGAGTCGTGTTCCTTCAACTACTTATATTCTTCTTCGTCACTTCAGGGGCTGGCATTTCTGCCTGTTCCGTCTTCACATCCCAGCACTTCCATCTTCTTCCAGGGCGTCCAACGTCTTTTCTTCCGCGAGGATTATATCTTCTTATTAAAACTGGTATTCTTTCTTCACTCATTCTATTCAAACCTTCTTCCCAATTCTGTTTGTTCTCATCTATTTTATCTTGTAATTTGTATATGTCTAATTCCTCTTGAATTGTTTCATTTCTTAGTAAGTCTTGTATTTAACTCTTCTTAAGAATCTCATTTCTGCTTCCTGTATTTTACTTTTGTCACTTCCCAGTATGAGTACTGGGACTGCCATGATTTTATAAACTTGTTGAATCAGGCAAATGCTGTAGTATTACTCAATAATTGTTCTTCCATTTTCCAATAAGTCAAAAGTATGACACCTTTCGCATTCCAAAAAATTGTGGCCATTACCTTTCCGACCAATGGGACTTTGTTTACCTTCTTTGGAGCAGATTCACCGAAACAGCTGTTTTTATTTTTGTTTGGTTTCTGGAGTATAATGGTGAATTCAAGTAGTCTTTTCAACGGTGACAACTCGATGCAAATGTCAATCGGATTTAGTTTAAATAACTAAAAATACAACGTTGTACTTGAAAACTGTACCCACCTGTTGTCAATGTGAGTAAATACGATAACCATTGGGCCGACAACTTTTCATCTCCAACTTCATGCAAAATTGAATTATCACTTCCGTTGACACATTTATGCCACTTATGCTGTTGATTTTCATTCTATCATTTGGTGATTTCGTGATCAGCGGGAATCATATTGTGGACTTAAACAACTTCCCTAACCCATCTGCAGGGTCCTAATCACTCATCAAAAATAAATGTTCCACCACGTTTTAAGTTATTGAACTGTCATAAATGGCAAAAAAGTCACCATAAAGAGCATTCAGTTTCAGTTTTATTTCCTTGCAAGTTTTTATATCCAAAATTAAAAGACGAATAATGAACAATACTGCACTTTTTACATTTTAGCGAAACTATGTTGAACAAATAAATTCCCTTGAAATCCAAAATAACCTATGAATCAGCACCAAGTTTGTTTTAGTGACAGAATTTGGCAACACCAACTTGCCTTACCAACACCATTTATTTTGAAAAACAGTTACTTGTTGAACCGCCCTCATATTCTGTATTCGTCATATGTCATTGATAAACTAAAACTGATATTTCAGTGAAATAAAGTTTCAGTTATCTACATCAAATTAGTGTTTCTAGAATCTGATATTTTCAAGTATCCTTTTTAAACAAAGAGAAACATTAAGGAATATTTTAACTTAGTTGTTAAATATAATTTTGAGTTTTAACCTTTGAGTAGTTCATGTTCTACAAATAAAAACAAGGCAAGTAATCCTAGTGTGAAGAAAGATCCAGTGTCCAAATACTTTGCAGCTTCTGAAAGCTTTCCACCACGAATATCTATGAACAGGCAGGGGCTGGCTTCATGATATCTTTATTTATACATATGATTTCATGTCATATGACAAGAAATTGTGCATAATTCGTAGTAAGCTATTTAGCTATGCAACATATGCTACGTCTTGTTGGAAAATTAGTTCTACCAGTCTATTTCCACATTTGTTTCAACAGCTAATGTGGATCCTTGTATGGATACCTGATAGAAGTTTCAATGGCAAATGATGAAAATCTGTCCTTCACATGTGAAAGCACAAACCTTACTAAGAAGTCAAATCAAATTTGGATAGTAGTAGCACTGTCTTCAACTATCTATAGTCCCACCAGCCATAAAAAGGAAACCAATTTAAATGAAGCACATGGCTAGTGCATCGGCAACAGATTATATCACACTTAATTTTCTTTTATATCATTTTAAAAAGAAAAAATCTGATAAAAAACATTATTAGAATATTAAATTTTAGTTGAAACTATATTTTTTTTAAATTTAAATGTAAATAATTAACTCATAATAAATTTATATAACTGAATGTCCATTTTCTAGTTTCTAATGGAACCTACTGACTACTGGGGAGACTACCTACTTTGAGCTGTCTGATTTCTCTCAGCTATTAATCAACATAAGTGTTATTAAAAATGTTACATTAAAAGTTATACTACTCAGTAAAAATCAAAGTTTTCTATTTCCTTTCCAAAGTTGTTTTAGGAAAGCTAACTGTGAAATCAGTGTGATGTCAGAATGCTTTCATTACCTCTTAATTTCAAATAAAGTTGTGACTGTAAATAAAGTAGTGACAGTATGTGCCACACCATTTGATGACCGAGACCAACCTCCACAGAAAACTCCTGGACAGTCCATCGATGGTTTATGGAAACAAGACCCCTCATGATGTCAATTTGATCTTGAGGAATGGATGACCAAACTGTGCAGTGCAAATCGACAGTCTCATTCCAACGCACATCAAACCCTTGACCCATCGTGCAACCATCCTGTATGGTAATGCATTCTCATCATAAGCTTCACATAATCTTCAATTTCTTAATTTCAAATAGATCACAGCTCACACACCAAGCCTACAGCATCATAGTAAACTAAGTACAAATTATGAGGTATTAGTTTTTAAGTGTAACAGTTTTCTTGCTGCATATGTAAAAATGTAAAAAGATTTGAAAAGATAAGTTATTAGAAGTTATATGTCACATACATCATATGATTTGTCATGTGGTTTGTCATACAATATAATAGATATGTCATCCATCAAGCTGGCAAGCTCAACCAATGCACCCAGATCGTATCCAGCAAGATAGACCGGCTATGTCATGAACTGAATAACATATTATGGTAGTTTGAAACATAGCTAACATTGTATAGCATCTTGTATATTTTGCTTAGAATGAATATATTAGGCTGTTAATTTTATTTCATTGTGCCATGACTGGACTAGCAGAATCAGCCAATTTCAGTTTACACCACAAGCTCTCTACCTCATTAGCCACAACCCAGATAATGTATGATAAAGAAGAAACTGTTGTTCATCTGCTTATCTGTCTGTATTCCTGAAACTGGGAACTGCCTGGCATGAAGGTGCAATCATAATTCTATCTTTTAGTTGTACCTATAAACCGAAAAAATTTTAAGTTGGAAGATCATTTCTTCAACAATTCCCATAAAGTACTGTCTAATAAACTGCATGAACTTTGAAAACTCGTGTATATATATATGGAAATCTGGGCCCAAATGACCTTGTTGTCGACGGGCCCTTAAACACCACACACTCACTCACTATATGGAAATCTCTGCATTCTTTTCTTTCACCTTTCTCTGAAAATTAACCTTCACTTGTTTTTAATGTACTTCTGGAGTTTCTTATCATATATTAGTAATATTTCACAAAATGAGTATGAAATAAAACAAAATTCACGTAAGTGAAATTTGAAAGCCTTTTATGTAATCAAAATAGCTTCTTTGATTGGTATAATAGCTCAGTTTCTAGGGCACCTTCCTCTTATTCACAGGAAGACTTGAGAAACTTTTCTCTTATAAACAAGTTCTTTTGACGTTTACCAAGTGAATGTTACATGAGAATGCATTGTTACATAGATAAGATAAGATAAGATAAGATGCTTTATTGTCACATACGCTTACAGATAGTGAGTAAAAACTCAGTAAACAGGTGACTCGTCAACAGTAGAAAATTTAAAATAATGATAATAATAATTACACAAAATAACAATAACACTAATAATATAAATACTAATAATACAAATAATATAATTACTAATAATATCAATACAACTATATACAAATATTGTTATAATTATGACATGCCCTTGGAATAATATTGTCAGAATATTAGAATTACATATGTGAATGTTACATATGCTTGTTTATGGGATCCAAATATTCAATAACAACTTAATTTATATAATATAATATAATATTTAATATATTTAATATATTAATTTTGACGTCACTGTTACTAAATTCCTCCAAACACACATAACTTAATTTATGTTTGTACCTTTGCAGGGCATTCCAGGATATATGTTCATGGTCATTCTCCATAGTATATTTACCATCATAGTGGACATAAATGTCACACTAAGATATGTGTCATAAAATTATCCCTGATGAATAATATTATTTTGGAAAAATATCTAAATTGCAAAATGAGATCTTTAATTGCTATCAATCTTCATACATATTTGCTCATGTATGGTGTATTTATATGTTTATAATTATTATAATACTGTATGTGGAGAAAAAATACCAATTATCCTTCATTTAGAATATTTTTACATTCCTGATCTTCACTTCTTGACATCAGTGATGAACAAACTTTCTGTCATAGGTGACTATCTTCCAAGAGTGCCAACCTGAGTTCCTTCATGATCTGGTTCTCAAGATGAAAGCATACATTTTTACACCAGGAGACCTCATTTGCAGAAAGGGAGAAGTTGCACGTGAAATGTTCATCATCGCAGATGGCATCCTTGAAGTCATTAGGTAAATACAGTGTTGGAAAGTTAACTTTTTATAATTAGATTCTGCATTATAATAAATAATTTATTATATAATGTAAATTACAAATTAAAATATAAATTAGAGGCCAAAGCTTTTCATCATGTTTTTTTCTTATCACAGTGAAACTGGAAGAGTGCTGACAACAATGAAAGCTGGAGATTTCTTTGGAGAAATTGGAATTCTGAATTTGGATGGATTAAACAAGTATGTACTTGGAGGTCTGGACTCCATATAAATGTTGATGTTGAACTTCCAGTAACATTATTCTCGTAAATAAGAGTAAAATCCTATTTTATTTTCAATCTATTTCCTTTTCCTACCCAAAGATTTGATATCAATATTTCACCAGAAATAAGATTTTGAGGACTCCTTAATCCAAAAAAGGCATTTTTCTATAAAATGTGTATGGTATATGTATGCATGTTCTTTTATGTGTATGGCTCTGAGAATTTGATTAAAGTACCATAATATTTAAGATATTTTCATGACAAGATACATATCTTGAAATTTCTGGGAACAGCCTGAAAAGTATACTTCTTTCAAAAGTAATTTTGTACACCTTGTAAATTTAAGGGATAGACAAAACTGTACTGCAAATAAAAAGTAAATCTCATTTAACAGTATAATTTATTTTTCATAACTTTTTATGACATAAGTCATTTCCAAGATATGCATTAATATTGGTTCTAACTGTTCAGTACTTTGTAAGTCAAATACATTAAAATAGTAGTATTAAACAAATATATATTTTTAGAAGGAAACATAAAAATTAAGATATAACAGATCCATAACAAATATGCAATATATTCAATGATATATACATATTATTATGTGTTTCAAATGGGAAGGTGTTTGTTCTTGAGAACTACTAGGTGAGCAACTAATCGGAGTACTGCAGTGTTGTCATATTGCATTCCCACTAAGTGGTGTGTGACGAGCGGCAAACTAATCAATCTCTAATAAATACTATTCGCGCTAAGACAAAAATTCAGATTTTGCAAAAACTGATCCATGAAGGAGAGAGTAATTTATTTAACACAGTCGTAAAAGGCCCATATTTTTAGCTCAAATAGTTTTCCTAATACAAATAAAGTCAGAGGAAGATAGGTAGTGGCAGTGTAACGTCAGCACTGTCAGCTCTAACCGCCAAATATGCTCCCAAACGAAAGGCAGGTTAGTGTGTGACATCACCGCGCTGATTTCTGCTGCCCAAGAGGAAGGAAACAGCTTGATGTGTTGGGGTTCCGACGGCGTAGGAAAGACAGGAAATATATCGGGTGTTAATAATATGTACAACTTACATCTTGGGTGTTGTAATATTAATGTCGACTGCTTTAATTACACAATTGGTCACAGTTTATAAACAATTACATTTTGGCTCTGTGCTATGAGAAAATATGTAAAACTTCAACTGGTAGTTTATCTGAAGGTCAGGTATGTTATAAAGTAAATGAAATAAAACATAAAGTAATTTTCACTGCAAATTAGAGGAGATCCATTCAGACCAAAATTATGAGGACATTTTCCAACACTTTCTGTTTCGTTTTTCTTTAAATAGTTTATCAATGTCAGGATGTAATGTCTAAGAAATTTGTAATCGAAGGTTGCATGTTAGATTGTGATACGACAAGATACTTCTGGGTTTGGACTTACCTAATTTCATAACAGAAATAAAAATTGTTTGCACACATATGTCGAGCCAAACATACACAATGTCCGTGTGGCAAGTGAATACAACCTCAGAAATCCAGTTTGGGGGACATTCTTGTAAAAATCAGCCAAGCCTTTCTTGTGTGTATATTTTATCCTTCAATAAATCGTCACATTGTAAATTTAACAGTTCCGTTTGGTACATGGCAGCTACATTGTTGTCATTGAGTGCGCTAAACCTGACTGAACCCTCAGATTCTGTACTCACAGCGCCATTTATATAGGCAACTTGGTACTACACGGCTCTTAACCTGACGCCACACGCGCTGCAGGCCATGCTCCCGACTGAAATACGTCACTACTCTCGAAGCTGTCTTCCTCTGAAATAAAGTAGATACCATTATATTATAACAATGCATTGTGACATAAGCACTTTAGTGAATATCATTATTGGTTGGCATGTATGAGTGAACTTATTTGAAATTACTCCGAACTGAAACGTAAACGTTTGACATGACGTGGTAAAAGAAATATGTACTTTGAATAAGCTAAGGTGTTAGTTATATTCGATGAGAGGAAATGATACATTTCTTGCTACTCTGGCAGAATGTATCTGTTCACATTACATCTTTGTTTATCAATGGTACGTAATCTTCATTTATTCTAGAGAGTTCAAAGCAGCATTATTCAGTTACTCTTCCATGAAAAAGTGTATCAGCTGGATCAAAGAGATGCGATTCATCTCCCCCCCCCCCCTCCTTACTACTGCTATAAAAATAGTTAATGTGGGCTCAAATTATGTTGCAAACAGAAATAATATTTTTAAACTGACTGTCGTTGAATGACTTATTCACGAAATAATTGACAAGAAACACAACAAGACTGGGAAAATTATGTGAGACAGATAAACTACAAGACGATTTTTGGAAAGAAACAGCATGTAAAAAGATTTTGGAACCTATCTTCATAAATTTGCAGTACTCAGACTTTGAAGACAATGAAAATGACGAATTATCTCTTAACATAAGTAACATTCATAGTTATATGGATGCACCGCTGGTATTTTTGCTGGATTAGAAAAATAAGTAATTCATAAACTATAATTAACTTTAAACTAAATATTTAAAACATTTGCGTAATATACGAATATTCATGTTGCAATTGCGATTTCAACAACTGCATTATTATTAAACTTTGAAAAATTCAGTTTGTGTTCCCTTACGTCTAACGCCACAAACACTCGCAAATGTGCAAGAGAAAGGAAAATATAAAAAGAGTGGGGATAATGAGGTGGCAATGGTGAAGGCTCTAATGCATCAGATTCGCTGGATTCGCTGGAGGCGAGAATTCTTCCCATTTGAAACACATAATAGAAGTAGCTAGCCTCAAAGCCAAAGGCAGTAACTGCAAACTAATAAATAATATCAGATTTTATGCAAACTAACTCTAAAGCAGTTTTTGAAACAACAGAAGAAGATATTCTAAGAGAAATAAATAAACAGAAATCAAAGAAATCTGTGGATTTAAATGAAGTATCTAATATAATGCTAAAGCCCATAAAATATAGAATCATTGAGGCTTTAACTCATGTAATAAATACTTTAATGTGTGGAATATTTTCAGATGTATTAAAAGAGGTTATCCTTAGATCAATGTACAAACAAAGCAAATTCAATATAGAAAACTATAGATGCACATTATGTTCTGCATTATCAAAAGTGATAGAAGCTGTGTATTCAAAACAACTCCTCCTGTCCATGATGTTCACTAGTTCCTGGTAGAGTCTATAGTTGGTAGCAGTTGTGCTCCTCAGTGAAGCTTGTCTCCTTCATAACATACCAAGTGGGGTGGTATTGTTTTTTCTACACTAGTAGCCATTTCATAAACATTGTTTTAACATTTTCTGTTGTTTTCAAATCACCATTTTAATATTTTCTCACATAATCTTTATTCCAAATGTTGCAAATGGCACCACTGTTGTTCTGAAGAGTTTCATAATTGTGATTGTTGCTAAGTTGGCTATGTTGGGGATATTGCATGAGGTTCTTATGGCTGCTGTTCTCTGTAAAGTGTGCTCCAACGGATGTTGCTGTTATCTGCATTGCAATTCCTACATATTTATATTTCCCTAGTACTTGGAGTGGCTCATTGTACAGTATTACTGTATCCTTGAGTGTTGGTTTCCCTCCTTTCCTGAAAGTCATTTGTAATATCTTACCTTTGTTGCAGTTTACATCGTTTTTCTTTGCACATAGCTCTAACTTAGCATTACCTTTTGCAAATTCTTCTTTACTGTAAAGCATATCACTATATCATCTGCATATAGGATAACTTTCACTACTGAGTGTTTATCTATTATGGTCATCACATCTGCAGAGTATATATTAAAATGTGGGAGTCATGGCGTCACATAGAAGTATTCCATTTGTTTGTAAGATTAACTTAGAGAGTTCAATGATATTGTCTATTGTAATTATGGTTTTTTGTAAGCAGGCTTCAGTTGTTCTCACCAGTGGGTCTCCTTCCTCAATCATTCTTTTCAGTTTCTCAATTAGTTTCTCCCTACTTATATAAGCAAAGCATCCTTAAAGGATAGTATTTCCCTTTCAGTTGTCTCAGGTCTCAGGGTGCCATCTATCTGATCTATTAGGTATTTTACTGCTTGCGCTGTGCTTCTGCATTCATAAATCCAGATTGGTTTTCCAGGATAAGTTCCTCATCAATCCCCAAAAATCTGTTGTTGATGATCTTTGAGGTATTCTCTAGCGCCAGTCCTCTTAATGAATCTGGAGATGCTCTATCCTTTTTTCCTTTATAAACTATCTCCATTGTCACCATTTCCCGTTTTTCTGGTATATTTGCTGTTTGTATGCATTTGTTCATCAGATCTACCTGTAGCTCCTCCAGGCTCCTCAAGGGGGGCTTTGTTGTGCTGCATATGTCTGGGCCTTGTTTCTCCCTCTTTTCACTACTTGTCTTAATTCTGTTGTGTTATTAGTTCTAAGTATGTGTTCTGTTGTTTCCATGTTGTATAGTCAATCTTGTTTCTGCTTGTTTAATATTTTCAGAATTTTTTTCCCACATCTTTCATATGAATTTCTCCTTTTGTAAGAGAAATTTGCTTTTTTAGTGCTATGAATGTGTCAAACTTTGTGGGATATGCATATGTATGATATACATATGTGTGTATTCTATTCATTTCTTCCTGATTGTAGCTTTGTATTTTCTTCTTTTTTCTGCTTGTATGGCTAGGTCTGTTTCCCATTTGTGAATTCATTCTGTGTGTAGTGCTTGTAGTGCTTCTTCTCTTTCCTTATATCATTTTCGGTCGAACCATATTTATGCCTGTCTTCTTTCATTTCTGATTTCCATGGTCTTCCTTATTAATTCCATGGCAATTTCCAGGGCTTCTTCAGGTTTACCTTCTTCTATTAGCTCCCTTGCTTTTCTGATAAATTTTTCATTTTGCATGGTAATTTTCTGTTGCATTTTTCTAGTGTATATATCTGTTTTCTTCTTTTCTTTTCTCGTTTGCGGCATTTCCATGCAGAAAGTTGTCATTATCAGGAAGTGTTTCCTTATGGGTGCTGCTACTGAATTCCATAGTCATTTGGTTAGATTCAGGCTTTTGCTTTATAGGGTACCAGATATGTAATACTGGATCCATTTTGTACTAAAGATGTTGGTTCATCTTTTTGTTTGCTTGTTTTGTTTGTATCCTTTTTCTAGGGTCTCCATTTTAACATGTTTGTTCTCTCATTTTGCTTGTCAAGTATGCAGTTAAGGTCTCCAGCTAGTATTACATTTTTTTGTCAGTTTTTGCTTTTCAACATTTTCTGTTATAGCATCTATTACATTTTCTATAGATATAGATCAGCAGGTACAGATGTCTGTTTTTTTTTTTTTTTTTTTAATTTACGTCCTCCAAAGTTAAGTCATATCAGACAATGAATAAAATGGATGAAATGATGCTCAAATGAGCCCAGAGTCCACAGAGCTTACAGTTACCTGACATTCGTCTTTCAGGATAAGGGAAAACTCTGGAAAAAACCTTATTCAAGTAACTCACCCTGACCAAGATTCGAACTCAGGACCTCTTGAATGTGAGGCAGACACGCTACCATCTACGCTACCTAGGCAGGCAGATGTCTGGGTATACTACCTATTATTGTTACTGTGACAGTTTTGATTCCTATCATATTTTGCTCCTTTGTTATTTCTTCAATGTCTCCTGTTTTTCTGTTTATGAAACATATCACTGATCTTGTTGGTTTTCCTTCCACTGGTGTTGCTAGCACATGTAAGACCTTGCAGTTCTATGGGCTCCATGAGGAAGGTATCTATGAGTATCATGACATCTATTTTCCATTGTCTTCTTTCATAAGTAAGACAGTCTTTTGCTCCCTCTATTTTCTAAACTAATACTTTTATTTCCTTGTCTGTGTCGGGCGACTTATTATAGTTCCACATCAGTATCTTCATTGTGTCTCTGGTACTATCTCCAAAATGTGTCATCTTATCGTTATTCCTTGGAGTCAGAAGTCAGTGTAAGCTATAGATATATAAGCTAAAAAGGAATGAAAATTGCAGGAACATTTTTAAAAGTATGAATTTGTTTACAGTCTATTCATTGTACTTGCACAGATTTATATTGCTTGCTTATTGAAGACTAGATACATATGCCAGCTAATTATTTTACTGATAAGAGCCCTAGTGGACCAAGACCTACCACATGTTCATTGCAATTTTTGCTTTGCCAATTCGGAGTCATCATGGATGGAAAGTGACTTAATTATATCAACTTTTAAAATTATAATTCCCATGATATTTATTTTTTAACATTTTTTACTTCATAAATGGGTTTTAGTAGAAGATATTCCAAAAAAAGTTCTTATAAAGATGTGTTACCTTCACATAAATATAAAACCTCTAACCTTAGGAAACCACTTCACTTTCTTCTGTGGCTTGATAGTATTACAATGAATATATTTCTTGTAAAACAGATATTAGTCACTATAATTGGTCAAGTAATAAATTTATTAATAATGTTTATTTGTTTCAGACGAACAGCTGATGTGCGTTCAGTAGGATATTCAGAGTTATTTAGTTTGTCTCGTGAAGATGTATTGGCAGCTATGAAAGACTACCCTGAGGCACAAGAAATTCTCCAAAGCCTTGGTCGCAAGAGGTTGATGGAGGCAAGAAATGTATCTCGTGGAAAGACTGCAGCCACAACAGCACAAACACCTAGTCAGGATGCAGGTCCTAAAAGTGGTAAAAGCTCTGCTGTTAGTTCCCCACTTCTTAAAGAGTCTATGTCTATAGATGCTGATGGTAAAGCAGGCAAACGAATTGTGGAGCGGCTGCGAAGTGATGTAAAGGGACTCAAGAATGTCCTTCGTAAGAGCAGGCGTGGAGCCAGGTATGCAAATACCCTTTATAATCATTTAATTATTCAGTGGTTCTTCAATACAGCAGCAGTTCACTTTTTTGAGTAATATATCATTTATAGTTATTGTAAAGACCAATCACTGAAGTATTTGGGAATAACAAAAGAAATCATGCCCAAATATACAATTTTTGGAGAAGTATTATAGTAGTTCCCTAATTTTAAAATGTAATCCAACATATTATATAGTTTTATTCATTTAGGAATGCTGATTTTAACTTTATTAATTATTATTACCATAAAAATGGAAATTACCCTGTTATTTGCTAAATAATGGTCCATATACTAAATAAAATTATAAAATAAAGAGTGATATATAACTTTGAATTAAACTGTTAATAATAAAGTACTGTTCTCTTAATTCTTTAAAAGTTTCAGTATTCTATTCATCTTCATTCTTACTTTGCTGGTCAATTGCATGGGTCTTTATAATCTACTTGTCTTCAGAGGCAAATACAGGGGTGGAAGGACTCACTTCCACAAATATTTGAAATTGCTATATCAAACCAATGCAGTTTCAGTTTTGTTTTCTTAACTCTTATATACTTACAGGTTTAATATAACACAGTGTATCTGTTAAGAAACAGGGAAATAAATGCACTATATGAGAGAAGTTCAATAAACGCCCACTTTAGGAATGAAAATGCTAATTTTTTAACACAAAATATTTATTTCTCAACATAGTTTCCTCTTAAGGAAACACCTCCGTGTTTTGCTGTAGGCACTAGATGTTTGTAATGAAGCTCTGTATTTTTCTTGTGCCATACCATACGCCTTCCATCGGACCCAAAAATATTAAACTTATTCTCATTGGAAAATATCACCCCATTCCAGAAGTCTGTTCTTTTATTTTGATGCTCTTTTGCGAAATTCAGTTGCTTTATTTGATTTTTTTTTACTCACCCAGAACTTTTTTCGGAGTACTCACCATGATATCTGGCTTCTTGATGAACATTGCAAACAGTGCTGGCCGAAACGTTTATACCACTTTGTCCCAGATCCACAGCCAACTTCACAGCACTGATTTTTGGATCCTTAGTTATTTCACGCAGGATACTCTTTTATCTTGCTCTGTTAACAACTTTGGCCTTCCGGTTCTTGGCCTGTTTTGCACCGTTTTTAAAACACAAAACCTATCTGGGTTAGAGCGACTGGATGGAAACCAGGAGATCCGTGGTTCAAATCCCAGCCATGGCATTGAATTTTTCATGTTGACTCTATCTATCAATCTTATTACTTGTTTAAAAATGGCATCACAGAGTTTTTTTCTGCATTTTATGTCAAAGTACTACAGAGCATTCTACTATTTTTCAATGCAATTTTCAGTAGTATTCTGTTTGTTTTAATATAAACTACATTAGCAAGCATTGTGTCTTTTCTTAATAATAAACCAGTTTTATTAATGAAATTATTTTCATCATTTCAGTCTCAATGACTCTTGTTTCACCGACTTAATTTGATACAATACATGCTGTTTCAAAGTATTTTAGCTTAACAATAGTGTTCAGACAGTAAGTAATACACATAAGTGAATTCTCTTCAACCTTTTCTTTGTTAAACAAGATGAATGTATTAAACAGTTAAGAAATTTCTACAGCCCAATTTTTGAAAACTCAGGCGTTCTGTTTTCTAATTCATCAAGCATATGCAAATTTATGTCATAAACATGTAATAATCATAAGGATTTAGTTATAGACATTAAGTGAAAGTGAAATAATTATTCTCTCATTACAGTTACATTGTAATTGCCTGCTCTAATTTTTCTGTGTTATAGCTGTTTCTTTTTGTGTAATTCAGACTGTGTCAGTTTACATTCTTCTAACACCCTATAAATTCTGATTTGTTAGAAACAGTGACACTTGAGAATTTCTGTATAAATTTAAATCGATAGTGTACAGGTCAATGCAAAACTTTCAAGCAAAACTTAATACACTAAACACACAGCACTCAGTGGTATACAACATGATAGGTTCAGCATACTCAATCAACAGTTTCATGTGATATTATTCTCTCTTTCTTTCTTTCTTTCTTTCTTTTTTTTTTTTTTTTTTTTTTTTTTTTTTGTAATTTTACGTCCTCCAACATTGGTGTTCAAATGTGTTCAGGGCCCATGGAGCTTACAGCTACCCGACATTCGTCTTTAAGGATAAGGGAAAACCCCAGAAAAATCTTATCCAGGTAACACACCCTGACCGAGATTCGAACTCGGGACCTCTTGAACGTGAGGCAGACATGCTACCATCTACGCTACCAAGGCGGGCATATTATTGTCGCCATACACTATATTCTCACCAAGTAGAAGCATAAATATTGTTAAAAACTACAATATGATTTATTAATTGCACATTTTGATGTGATTAACCTGGAAAGCTGAAATGTAGAGCTTATTCAAGACTAACTACCTCATTGAAAGCTATTTTTCTTATAGCTGTTGAATGAATTTTGTCCTTTTTTTTTTGTCTTTGTTCTTGAGGAGGAAATGTCAGATTACAATTTTAGCACATTTAATTGCCAATTTCATTTAGCACAAAAATTATTCTACTTGCAAATCGATATTCTGAAATGTCAGCAATCAGCATATATTATCACCATTTATAACATAAATATTTTAAAATGGGTAATATATCTCACTATGAACATACTATTCAGTGCTGTGATGGTAAATTCTTTATACACAAGTCAAACCCAGCATCCTTTCCCTATTGACATAGTACATCATAAATGTTGTACTACTTAATCTGTGTGTCCTGCAAATAATTTCCATAACATTACATAATGCTAATAAAGGAACTGTTATATTCCAGGACAAAAGATGAATCCATGGAACTGCAGCCATTAAATCCAGGTTCTCGCAGTATGTCAGCCTCTGGCAGCAAAGGGATGCTGCGTAGAATGTCAAGGGTGCATAGTGATGACAACTATTCTCGTGAAGAATCAATGGAAGAGCAGCAACCACCTTCATCAGCACCTCCAACAGCTAAGTTGGGAGAAGGCTTACCTTTGCTACATAGACTGCGACTTCTCAAAGAAAAGCAGGATCGTGAAGAGCAAAATAAAACTCCAACATCTCCATCAGCACAGCCTCCTCCAGAAGCTGAACCTTCTCAGGAAGTGGTTGGTGCAGGTCTACCTCTGATCCAGCGACTTCTGCTGCTCAAACAGAAAGAAGAACGTGAACGACAAACTATTCAGACTACTGCAGCAATTACAGCTGATGTTCTAGCTAGTACTGTAAGATCTCAGCAACAACAGGAGGCCAAAGCTGTTATTACATCCCCAAAAGGAGCAGGAAGTGGTGTCAGTGATGATTCCAGACATTCTTCATCCAAAGAACATTCAGACGATGAATCTGCCACAATGTCCTGTGGTCTCAAAAAGTCAGCTGTGCGCAGTAGGTTAGCCTCAGTGGTATCAAATAAATCAACCAGTAGCAGTAGTGATCAGCAACAGCCTTCAACGTCGACTGGTGCCAGCAAAGTGCCGTTGCGTGAGAAACTTAAACTGTTTGCCCAGAGAGATTCATCGTCATCTTCGTCCACAGTAACCTCTCCTCCCCCTACACAGGCTCAAGCAAGTGCCAAGACGAGTGACAGTGATAGTTCCGTTGGAGGCGGTAGTGGTGGAAGCTGTCCTCCAATCACGTTAAAAAAGCAACAATCTTGGACGCTTCTTAAGCGAGCTTCAATACTGTCATCACAGCCTTCAAGCGAGAACACTGCTGCGACAAGCAGTGCGACAACGACGGCGATGACGACAACTACTACTACATCTGTAATTGCTCGAACAATAGATCCGGAAGTGAGTGAAGAAAAGGTGCTCAAGTTGGAGGTTGCTCAAGTGGAAACAGCAGCAGCAGAGTGTCAGGTCGAGGGGCGTAGTCTTCCAGAAGGTGTCGCATCCGAAGGAAGTGCTACAAAAGAGGCCGGAACTTCCTCCACAATAACGGTTACGACGGCAACGACAACATTGACGACCGTGACCATGACTACAACGACGACCACAGCGACAACCACTACAATGTCCACTTCCTCGACCTTATCCGTGATACCGTCACAGAGGCCCAAACCTAATCTGCTTCGTTTGCAGCAGGATACCAAATTCTATACGTCCATCGACGATCTCTCTCCCGAATATTCTGGACTCCCTTTCGTGAAGAAACTGAAAATCTTAAACGAGAGACAGAAACTGGCAGAATTGGAGCAAAAAGTAGCGGTTGTGTATATGCGTAGCTCTAGTTTGGACAGTGCAGGGGCAGGTGTTGGGACGGTATCGGGATGTGGGGACAGCAGCGGCGACCTGACCCGTAGCCACTCGGAAGCCACTGCTATGCAGTATGTGCGCAACCAGCAGCTGCGCGCCATGCAGGTAAGGCCGCCGCGACCCTCACAGCTCCCGACACCGCCTCCTGGCACTACTGCCACTTCTGAGGAAGAAGTGGTGCAGTCTCCTGAGAGCAATGAGACCTTGGAGAGACGTAACCTCAAGAGCATCCTCAAGAAACTGTCAGCAAGTTCACTGTTCTCGGGAAGTGGCGAGGATGTCGCAGATTCTGCCGCTGTTACAGCCACCAAAACATCTCAACAAGAAGCTCCTCCCGCAGTACCTGCTCCTGCCGTAGATATGCGCAAATTGATGAGGGCACCAACAATAGAGGGTTATGCAGCACGTCACAGTAAGTTGACTAAAAGTGTAACGTTCAACAGAGACACGCTACAGTCCCCACCAGCGTTCAGCACGGAGGGTGACTTCTTTCCGCGCACAGACAGTCCTTTGATGCCGCCTAAATGTCGGCTTGAAGCTGAAATGGAAGCACCTCAACCGCCACCCCCGCCTCCACCTCCAATGCCTCCAGAACCTGTGCAGGAGGAAGAGAAAAAGCCACAGGTGCCATTATTAGCGCAACATTCCCCACAAATTCCGCTTTCTGCTAACCAAAAGAACTTCTTCCGTCCCTCTCTTCTTCTGCCATCGCACACAAATCTCGAAGAAGAGTATTTTAGTGATGTTATTACAGGCATCAAACATGTCATCCAGGGACACCTGGTAAGTTGATTTTGATATCTTATTTTAGTTTTGAAGTATTTCTTTTCATATGAAGATGTTACAATATAAGTAGTGTACATGAAAGATCCAAGGAAAGAGGTATAAGTAGCAAGAGAAGACTCTTTCCAGAAGATCAGCTTAGTAAATTTCTTAAATAGGAAATTAAACAATGTGTTGAAGCATAAATGAAAACATCTTCAATGCTAACTGAAAACCTGTAATAAACAATTCCATCCATAAAATGTTGTCTTTACAACCTATATTCATGGATCCATGATGCAGTAGAGCCTTATGGAGTGAACCCAAGTTAAATTTCTAGTATGTACTGGGGATTTTTCTCATGCTGGAAAATATAGAAAAGGGTGCACTCAGCTTCGTGAGGCTTTTAAAGAATATTTAAAGGGTTACTTGAATGAGAGCTAATGGCTCAAAGGCCACCGGGAACTATGCATAGATTACTTACAACCCTTCTGTCAATGACATCCTTGGATAGAGTCAGAGTTTGCAGTGTTTCAGGGTGCATGTAGTTAAAGGTGTTTAAAATTTGGCTGTCCAAATCAGAAGTTTTGCTAGCTTCATTCAGGCATCAGACTTGAATGGTGACCACTTCTATGCTGTTTTACATTTCAGTTGCTATGTATACTGCAGTCAACAGCATACTCTCATCACCTGAAACATTCATCTGCCAAGATAATTAAACTTAAGTTAGCTTTTAACTCCATTAAAACTTTTTTTTTTTCAAATGTGAAAATTATAGAAAAATTTCTCATTCCATTGTCTTCATTTATAAGCACAATTAAATATAATTGGATAATAATTTAACAATGTCATAACAATTTCAGCCATTTCCAAAAAATTTAAATTATCTGGATGAAAAGTAAAATGAGAATAAATTCCTTTTATCCTTTTTGAATGAGGGACATCATATATAGATAGTTAGATAAATAAATAAACAAATAAATATAAAGAATTAAATAAGTAAATAGTTCCTCATCAATAATGTCCAGATATTTCTGCAATATCAAATTGAAAAATGTATACATAAATATTGTGACTAAGATGAGAAGTGTGCCATCAAACTGCTTTTATTTGTCACTAAATTATTAGCTCAAAGCATGTACAATCAGCCTTTCTTTTACACAAATACAACACTTTGAAATGTGTTTACAATGTCTGTTTTTGTCTTTTTAGTATGTACCCTTTGTGCTACCAGTAATCCTTCCAACATATGCAGAAGTTTTACCTTCTATATTGAGCCACACTCTGTGTATTCCATTTAGAATACACCTCTAATATTCACATGTAAACTGCTTCGCTGCCAGTTCCACATTTCAGTGATTCCTCACCCGTAGCTTCACTTACTGACCCGTGAACTGCTTCCTACATCATTCCACGGCCTGTTGACTTCTTACAACAGAGTTTGGAACTTGTCACACGCTCTGCTCAAATGATTCACAGAACTGAATGATTAGTGAACTACATCACTGAACCGGCTCCTCCCCATGGAGCCACACTTCAATTTGACTCAAAACACATACAAACTCATTTTTGAGTTTGATTTATGAGTCACTATGTTTACACTCAACTTCACTTACTATGTTGTTGTATAATATAAACGTTTTCAAGATCATTCGATCTCATCCTCAGCTGTTTGGTGACTAAATGAACATTCTTCTTCTTCCTCTTCCATAGAGCTAAAAGGTAAGACAATTTTTAACTTAACATCAGATGCATGTATAGAGAAAACAGGATAAAATTGTTAAAAGAAATGTGAAGAAAAGCAGAGATAACACAGAAAAAGGATGAAGAGGTGTAAAAATATACATATATAAAAGAGGAAACAGTGGAACGTGGTTTCCATGCTTGAGGTTGTGGTCCAGCCAAACATTTCTGTGTTGACACTCTGGAGAAACACCTTGTAATTATGTGCAGCAAATAATAAACAGCATTAAAATCTTAATCACTGAGTTTGTATCATTGACTTTGAGTTATTTTTATAGTGAGTGAGTGTGTGGTGTTTAAGGGCCCGTTGACAACAAGGTCATTTGGGCCCCTTATTTTTATAAAATATTAAAGTAACACACATTGACATTTTGCTTCATAATTGTATACACTAGGAAGAATAGAGAATAATCCTATCTAAAGAAACATTCCCACTCTCCAACTGGAAATCATTTTCAAAATATACAGGCACTCATAAAAACATTTGGTCGAAGTTCTGCAATTCAAACTTTGACATTTATTTTCCAAAAAAACAGTTGTAAACATTAGAGTAAAAATAAATTCAAATAAATACATGCCATTTGCAACAATAACAAAAATAAACATTGTTCTAAAGTGCAACAGATGTGAAAAAAAGTGTTTCAGTGTACTTGGTGATATTTCAAGAGTCACTTAAATATTTTATCAACAACATATATATTGAATATATATATATATATATATATATATATATATATTCCCTTACACTGTTTAAATTCAGTGATCATGCCAGATTACTTCTAGCAGGCATGATTTCATATTACTTTATATATTGTGACTTTGTGGGTTCGTGAAATTAAAAATCCAATTGCACAAACTCAAAATGTTCTTTATTTCCACCGAATTACAGTTGGAACACTTGCTGATTACATAGAATTATGTAGCGCACACAATTACAATTCACCAGTTTGTCTGTCACATGTCCACTCCACACTCGCAATTATGTACAACTCCTCTGATACACGTACACAGTCTTCCAGTCCGTTTGCTAGCACGGCACTCCTCACGACTGATCGTCAAGAACTGAACTCTCCTCCAGGCCGGCGCGTCACTTATATAAGACCAACTGACCAATCTAGAAGGTTCCAGGTTAGATGAAATATCCCGACTGTTCCAGACGTCAGGGGGAGGGGAAAGAGGCGACCATCGACCAGTGACACATTCTTAACCATCCCCTCAGTTAGTGACATGAGATAAATGGATAGGCATGGCCTGAATGCCTCCTGTCCCACACTCAGCTGTCAGTTGGTCATGCCTTCCGATAATTGGGTGACAATATATATGCAGGCTCAATTTTTAACCATTCTTTGAGCAGTATTTTCTTTAGTTGATCATAGAGGAGATGAGAAAACTTCTTTTATTTCTTCTTTATTCACCTCACTCCAAAAATTCTCTCTTAGGTTAAGAGGTCTGTAGGCCAGATGCATTACTTTTGGGCAGTTATATAACAACCATTTTCTGACAATATATACCTGGTGCTTTGGGTCACAATCTTCATAAAACTTTAAAGTATTTCCCAATTTCTCCTCACACAGGTGAAGGTTTCTTATAAGAATGTTGAAGTACTGGTATATATCCATTGTGTTTTCAATGAATACAAAATTTCCAAATTCACCCTCTGATTTGCACTCCTATACCTAACATAGCCACCTTTATGTTTCACTGTAGGTTGTAAATCCCTTATATGTAACTCTGTATTGGTCTTGTGCCAAACACGAACCCTCCCTTTTGTGTCAAATATATAAAAGGTACTTTCATTAAGAAAAAGTCCATCACTCCACCATTCTTGGTCTCTTTTGCAGAATTCTTTAGCAAAGCGCAACCTCTTTGCCCTGTTAGTTTTGTTTACTTAAGCCACTTTCTTGCTGTTTTTCCATTGTAGCCTTCCTCTATAAAAACCATTCTACATTTCTGAGTGCACATCTTTACCAATGCAGAGGCCAGTTTTGAGGCACTTATTTTAGGATTGCTTATTACCTTTCTATAAGCAGTTTCACCTCTCTCTGACTCAGCTTCTGTGGAACTCTCATTTGAGGCAAAGATTGATTCTGTCTTCTTCTCTGTATTGTTGGATGATGTCGACAAAGTGCTCCATGGTATATTCACCTTAGCAGCAATTTGTTTATGCATAAGATCTTTAGCGTAGTGAAAGATCACAAGTTGTAGCTGTTCAAATGTTGTGTTGTTTCTTTTGCACCCTATTGTCTTTACGGTACACCACGACAGCACAGAGTTATAGATTTATCACTAATGGTAATAGGGGTGCAGGGGTCCCCTGTTTATATATAGTGTCGCCATGGCGGTAGACTCGCGAAGCCGAAGCCGAAGCCGGTGGAGATTCGGAAAACTTCGGAACCAATCGTTACCGGTAGCGACAGACAGTTGAATGTAGAGTTGGAAAAATAAACAGTATAAGGTTATAGCAATTTTGTAATGGTGAACAGTGTATTTCGAGGAGAATAAAGTGTAGTTTTTGTGTTTTGTAACCTCGTTTTATCATTTCACGAAACCACAAAGTCACAACTGGTGTCAGGAGTGGGATAACAACATTACCGAACATTATGGCCATGGAATCGGCATTGGAAATGCTTTTGCAGAAGATGGACGAATTAACAGCGAAGTCGGAAGCAGCAAATAACAACTTGGCCGCGAAGATGAACGAGTTAACAACAAAAACAGAAGCGGCAAATAACAACCTGGCCGCAGAGTTGTAAGAAATAAAGACCGAATTGACCACAGAAATGAAGGCAGCGAACGACAGTCTGGCCACGGAAATGAAGGAGGCGAACGAGGTCCTCGCCGCCAAATTTGAGGAACAGTTGGCCGGCGTGAGGGATGACGTGACGGAGCTGGGCAAGCGGATGGGCCAAGTGGACGAGCGCGTCGAGGACCTGGCGAACCGCTTCAATGACCTAGAGGAAAAGGCTGACAATAACGCCAAGTCCCTGAACGCCATGGTTGAAGACGTCGAAGACCTCGCGAACCGCGTAAACAACCTGGAGGGAAAGGCCGACAGCAGCGTCAAGTCCCTGAACACCATGGTGGAGGACGTCGTCGGCAGGAAGCTGAAGGACTTGAAGGCCGACGCGCCGGGACGCGACACAATATCGGCGCGCGTCAAACCTCCGAAATATGACGGCGCGTCAACATTCGAGGTCTTCCGCCGCCAGTTCGACACAGTGGCCAAGCGCAACAGATGGTCACCGGAGGAGGAGGCCACACAGTTAATAGCCAGCCTCCAGGGACGGGCCGCGGAAATCCTAAACGCGGTGCAGACGACGGTGGCGCCCAAGGACATCTGGGAGGCCCTGGAGAATCGCTTCGGGAACCACCGCTTAGCCGCAGCATACCGCAGCCAGCTAAAGGCAAGGTCGCAGCAGCCGGGGGAGACGCTGCAGGAGTTCGCCATAGCGATCGAGCAGCTGGCTAGCAAGGCCTTGGTTGACCTGCCACTGGAGTTCGTATCCCGGGAAGCCGCCTACAATTTTGTCGACGGGGTACGGGACACGGAGATTCGTCAGCGCCTAATGCTCGGCGATTATAAAACCATCCACGAGGCGCTGACAGCGGCATTAAGGATGGAGGCGGCCAGGGTAGCATCTATCCCGACGTCGAGAACGAGAAGTGTCCGCTACGCCGGAGACAGAAGACCAGCTGAGGGAAGCCGGCGAACACCTAGTGGCCTGTGTTGGGGGTATGGACAGCCCGGACACCTGCGGAGAGACTGCCCACACCAGGAAGAGCAGCCGGAAAACGAGTAAGGGCCGTCGTGGAGAGGGGCACGTCGGCGCCATTACCACCATCCCCTCGAGTGACAATCCGCGCCGTCAGCCGGCGGATGGATGACAACCTCATCGCGGACGGCTGGGTAAGAGGAAAGCCGTGTCGCGTGCTGGTGGACACCGGGGCGGCCGTGACCATCATCAGACCTGACGTGGCGAAGGGTTTGCCGACGAGGAAGCGGAGCCGACCATACGAGCTTGTGACAGCATCGGGCGACACCATGCCTGTGGAGAAGGAGGCCCTGCTGGAGCTGAACTTGGGACGGAGTGCCATGCGTCTGTGGGTGTTCGTCGCGAAGGTGGCTGAGGAGGTGATTCTGGGACTGGATGCTCTCAGGAGCCACGAGGCGACGGTCGACGTCGGCAGGAAGGTCCTGCGGCTCAACGGGGAAGAGGTTATACTCCGTCAACCAGAAGAGCGCCTTGGAATTGGCAGGGTCGTCTTGAGCGAAGACGTGGTTGTCCCCGCGAGGAGCGAAGTGATAGTGACGGCGCGACCGGAAGGCCAGACAGCAGGTGGGGTTCAGAGGCTGCAGGAGTACGACTTCACCTCGGAACATCGCAGAGGGAAGAGTCACGGTAACGCGGACGCTATATCCCGAAGACCCTGTCCAAAAGAATGCGGCCAATGCACAAGAGTGGAGGAGAAGGAGCGTGCCACAGCAGTTCGAGTAGTCACGGCAATGCCTGCGGATGGCTGGGATAGCGCAGGCCTGAGGAGGGAGCAGCTGGCGGACGCAGACTTGGGGCCACTCTTGAGGGATGTGGAGAACCTGGTGGACCACCTCCACGACATGCACGAGATGGCTCGCCAGAACATCCAGAAGGCGAGCGACCGCATGAAAACCCGATACGACAGGCAAGCCAACAGCCAAGGGTTCCAGCAAGGTGACCTGGTCTGGTTGTACCGCGACCCGGACCAAGAGACGCTGCCCGAAGCTTCAGCAGTCATGGCAAGGACCGTACCGTGTGGTGAAGAGGATTAACGACGTGGGCTACCGCATCCAGAAGGTGCCCCGAGGAAAGATGTTGGTGGTACACCTGGATCGCCTGGCCCGCTACGAAGGCGCTGTTCGGGACGACCAGCCTTGAGGAGGGAGCAGTGTCGCCATGGCGATAGACTCGCGAAGCCGAAGCCGAAGCCGGTGGAGATTCGGAAAACTTCGGAACCAATCGTTACCGGTAGCGACAGACAGTTGAATGTAGAGTTGGAAAAATAAACAGTTTAAGGTTCTAGCAATTTTGTAATGGTGAACAGTGTATTTCGAGAAGAATAAAGTGTAGTTTTTGTGTTTTGTAACCTCGTTTTATCATTTCACAAACCCACAAAGTCACAATATATGTCTAAGGGATGCATGCAATCTTAACTAAGGGTGACTAAGTATTAAAGTGGTGCAGTTATATCTTGCTTTGGAATCAAATGTACCTAACAACTGATATCTTTGTTGTAAAAGTCCCAAGTGGCTAGATTTAATATTCTGTTTATGCTTTACATTCAAACTAAACTTCATTTAATAACACTATAATTTCAAATAACTCTCCATTATGCTGGAAAATCTTAGTTTGTGGTTCAGAAACTTGGGTATTAACAAAGAGAGTATTCAGTTTTTCAAACTGAAACTTCTAAGTTACATAGTTGTGCTTTAAAAGATCACATAAGAAAGAGTAATATTTTATCAGATTTAGATTTCAGGCCAACTGGACTGAAGAAAATTAGACTGACAATATTTTAAAGGTAATCATGAACAAATATCAAAGCTGCTGGAGGATCAAGTAAACGTCGGCTTTATCAATTAAATCAAAACAGATAGATATACCTACTTTTGTTTTCCTTTGTTTAAAGAAAGTAGTGTTTAATGCTCATTCTTACTCCATATAGCACCAAAGGCAATGAACTTTCATGATGCTTGGAAACAAAATGATAATTGGGAAAGAAAATGTTCCAGGCTTAAGTTTAGGGTACCTTCCTAGCATTTGTCAGTTATGAAGAGTGAGGAAAACCTGGAAAATATTGACAGATTGGAAGGGGTTCTAATGATGACAATGATGATGATAATGATTATTAGGATTTGTCATAAAAGTGCTATGCCCTTAAGTTACCACTGAGTTAGGAAAATTACATCATAGATTGCATTCCCCCCATAGTTACTAAGATAAAATAACAGTCATAAACTAGAAAGAAAACTTCAATACAGCTTACTTTAATATTTATTGCCTTGCACAGATAACAAGTCTATAAATATGAAATATATTATATTTTAATTATTTTCAATCAGTACTTGCATATGGCATAATTCTGTGGAGTAATAATTCTGGTTGGTTAAGTAAAAGTATTTAAAATTCAGAAAAAGTTAATAAGGATAATAATGCATGTAGGATATAGAGAATCATGTAGATCATTATACAAATATAACAATTTGTAACAAAAGCTTCACTTATCTTAAGAAAATGATGTTAATTCTTCTTTCTAATTGAAATCGATTTCAATTAGAAAGAACAATTAACATAATTTTCTTAAGATAAGTGAAGTTTTTGTTACAAATTGTTATATTTGTATAATATTCATTGCTTCACTGTAGCTAGCTTCATTTTCTAGGTAATGTAGACCATTATTTAAAAAATTAGGAATACTTACACAGCCATCATTATATTTATACAATTTAATCGATTATGTACCTACATACCAATCAGGATAATTTTTTGGACAGTCAAAACCAGCATAACTATGATACATGACATAAGAACAGTATAAAATTTCTAGTCCATAGACTGGCATTGCTTGAAAACAGCCCCTACTATATGGGAATTTAGATACAAACTACCAAACTAACAAACTACCACTGATATCTTTGTTGTAAAAGTCCCAAATATTCTCCACTTATCTTAAGAAGCCGATGACAATTCTTCTATCTTGTTTTTGCAAAATTAATTTCATGAGCATTTGCCCACATCTTCAGTTAACACACTTCGTTGTCAAGGAAATAACACTGTTCAACTGTATAGTTTTATGCTCTAGCAAACATATTTATACAATTTTATTGCTATTACCTACATTTTCTTTTGTATTAATCATTAATTTTATATGTAGTTTTACACTGTAATATGTGTACTGACGAGACACCAGTTTACAAGCTCTGCTCAAATATGTAAATGTTATTGTGACAAAAAAAATTGATTTGATTTGATTCAAGAAACCATAAGTGTAATCAATAGACCATGGCATGAGTCACATAGTAATTATAGTCACATACCACATGACACATACAGTTAACTTTCCAACAAGAATCCAAAATAATTCATCCACAGCTATTGATAACATATTTGTAAATTCAGATATAACTAAATTTTGCTCTGTCTCATCAAAAACTAATGGACTATCAGATCATGATACACAAATTCTAAGGATTGATAAGATAAATTTAAAACTCAAACCTAAATACACATATATTAAATATAGGGAAATAAACGAAAATACTCTGAATGAATTTAGTAAGAACCTTAAACTTGAATCTTGGAAAGAAACTTATGAGATTAATGGAACCAACAACAAATATAATAGCTTTCTTCAATGCTTTAAAACTCAGTTTGAATTTTGCTTCCCATCCAAGTATAAAAAAACATTTAACTTTAAAAAAGACAATTCCTGGCTCACTTTAGGAATTAAAACCTCATGCAGGCACAAAAGAGAACTATATCAGCAAGTTAGAATCAGTAACAATTTGTATTTAAAAAACTACTACAAAAAATATTGTAAACTTCTAAAGAAGGTAATAATAGCAGCTAAAGTATTGCATTATAATAAACTAATTCAAAACTCAGACAATAAAATAAAAACCACTTGGAATATAATAAAAAATGTGACACGTAAACACTCATCAGAAAATTGCCCAATAACACTCAATGTTGACAATCATGAAATTGCCAAACCTCTTGTAGTTGCAGAATTGTTTAATAGATTCTTTTTGGATGTAACAAAAAAATTAAATATTAATTATGGAAGTAAAGATGCAGCACTAGAATTTCTAAGTTCAAGTTTCACAAACTCTGTACCTACATTTAAAATCAGTTTAACGACACCTTCCAAAATAAATAAAATTATTGACTCTTTAAAAATGAAGAATTCTTCCGGTTAAGATGAAATAACTACAAAAATCCTAAAATCTTGCTCCTCACAAATTAGCATTCCCCTTAGTTATTTATGTAATGAGTCTCTAAAGACAGGTATTTTCCCTGACAATGAAATACTCAGTTGTTAAACCTCTTTTCGAAAAAGGCGAACGCAATAATGTTTCAAATTATAGACCAATATCTCTCTTGCCAATATTTTCAAAAGTTCTTGAAAAAGTAATGTTCACCAGACTATATAAACACCTTGAATGTAACAACATACTTGTCAGTGATCAGTTTGGATTCAGAAAGGGAATATCGACTAATAATGCAACTTACAAGCTTACACATGAAGTGTTGACTGCCTTAAATGATAAAAGACATGTAGGTGGAATTTTTTGTGATCTAGCAAAAGCTTTTGATTGTGTTAATCATGACATTCTTATAGCAAAACTGGAATTCTATGGGCTAAAAAATGAACATTTAAGATGGTTTGTATCATATCTAAATGAAAGAAAACAGAGTGTTGAAGTAGCTGTCAGTGATATTGGTTATGAAAAACAAACTTCGAACTGGAAAATAGTAACTCATGGAGTACCCCAAGGTTCCGTGTTAGGGCCTTTATTATTTCTTATCTATATAAATGACCTCTCACTTTATATAAAGGACATTGCAAGTACAGTTCTTTTTGCTGATGACACTAGTGTCCTGGTGACCAGTACAAATTTAAACGAGTGTATAATTAAAATGAATTGTGTTTTGAACTGTTTGTCATGCTGGTTTAAAGCAAACAAATTATCTGTGAATCTAGACAAAACAAAAGTGTTCAAATTTATAACCTGTCGTACATCACATACTGAAATAGAAATTGGGATTAATGATAGGTTATTAGAAGAAATTGACAGCATAAAATTTCTGGGCCTTCAAGTGGACAGATGTTTAGATTGGAAAGCTCACATAAATTATATCTTACCTAAACTTAGCTCTGCCTGTTATGCTATCCGAGAGCTGGTTAATGTGAGTTCTATTGACACACTTAAATTAGTATATTATGCATACTTTAACTCTATTATGGAATATGGAATATTATTTTGGGGCAACTCAGTAGAAAGTAAAAAAATATTTCTTATGCAAAAGAGGGTTATAAGAATCATTACTAACACCCACACCAGATGCTCCTGTAAAGATCTTTTTACAAGATTGAAGATATTAACGCTTCCTTGCATGTATATATTCTCGATCCTAAAATTCTTTGTGTAATCGTGCCTTATTTGCAACAAATAATGTAATTCACAAAATAAACACTAGACAAAAGTATAATATCCATTATCCCAGTGCTAAACTTTCTTGCTTTCAGAAAGGTGTGTATTATGAAACTATCAAAATATTTGGCGCACTTCCTAATGTTCTTAAAGAAAAAGTTGATAATTTCGGTGCTTTTAAAAAAGCTGTTAGAGAGTACCTTTGCTCAAAATCTTTTTATTCTGTACAAGATTATCTGAATGACAAATTATCCTGATAATGCTTCTGTAGCTCTATAAGTAGTATTTAACTATTCCAATGACAAATCATTACTTATAAATATTTGATGCAAGCTGAAAGTTTATTTTTAATCTATATGTATTTAATAAATGACAAGAATGGTATCCATTGCAAAAAGGTTGAGACGTACTGGCATAAGCCAAGTGAAAGCTGGTTTAAAAAGTGTTTCATTTTGTATCATATATATAATTATCCCTGCTTTGTTTTCCATATTGTTGTTCATATTGCCTGTGTACTATAATATGTGTCTTACATATATATGTACATATGTACATATATATGCTATTAAACTTTATACCTCTAGACATGTTCAATGTTCACAGCCTTTTCT